>PVKS010015929.1:0-44964 GCA_004027875.1 Aplodontia rufa
ACATTGCAGCCTTCGAGGGTAAATGCATGGTTATGGAAGAGATCATGATGAGTAAAATCAGCTTAACCCAGAGATCTAAGGGTCGATTGTCTTCACTTATCTGTGGAGGTGGGGACTAGACCCTGGACAATGAGAAAGTTGGTCTAGAAACATGAGTTAAATTCAGAGAAGATGTAATGCTTTACAATTTAATACTATTTTTAGAGTTATAACGGGAAGGGGAAGGGAGGGATAAGGGAGTGTAATTGGGGAGGGGGGCACTCCTGGGGACAGTTGCAATGTCCAGAATATATACACATCTTATACACATTTTATATTGTTTTGTTAAAATCTTGTAAGGTTGCTCAAAATAAAAAAAAATTAAAAAAAGAAATACCCTGTCCACCTTGTGAAATAAACTCTATATGGCAAGTTGTGTTGGTTGTGGGATGTTAGCTCTCAGAACCCCCTTGCTTCTCCCCTGCTGTGCTCCTTTTTATAGGGAAGGAAGGACACCACTATTCAGAGTTGCTGGGGTCCTCCAGTCTGGGACGAGGTTCAGCCCCACTTAGGCAGCGCAGGAGAGATGAAGGGTCACTCCACCTGTTTCAGTGGCAGTCCCCCAGCACCCTATTCCTACGTGGCTCCACCTCTTCCTCAACAGCCCAGCCTACTGTTGCCCCAGCTCCTGCAGGGAAGACTACAGCAGCTCAGATCCACCGGGTGGCCCCAGATCCCAGGCTGCCCCAGGGACACCATCACTCCTCTCCCCTTTTCTCACCAGCTCCAGGGTAAGGAACCCCTTCCTGCTTTGGTTCATCTCTAGATTCACCTTGTTGGGCTTCTCAATGCTTTCATCACCTGAGGAGCCACTTCCTTCTAACAGATTTCTTATGTTGAAGTACCTGACGTGCTTTCAGTTTCATTTGGCCAATATAACAGTTTACCATTATAACTCAATCATGTTATACATAAAATCTTTATGTAAAATTTTTTTTAAATTCCTCATATGGGCTTGTGTTTCCCAAAATTCATATGTTGAACTTCTATTCCTGGTGTCACAGAATGTGACTGTATTAGGTTTTTTTAAATGATTTTTAAGGTAAAATGAGGTTATTATGATGGACTCTAATTCCACCCTGAAGTATCTTTATAAGAAGAGGAAATTAGGACACATACACTGAAGGAAGACCATGTGATGGCACAGGGAGTTGACAGCGGGCTGCAAGTTCAGGAGAGTTTGGGAAAGAGGCCTTGGAACAAACCAATCTGGCTGACACCTTGATCTTGGACTTCCAGCCTCTACACCGTGAGGAAATAAGCTTCTGTTGCTTAAGTCGCCAGGTCTGTGGCTCACTAACACTAGCAAACAAATGCAAATAGCAAATCTCAGAGATTTGGGGTAAGCTATGTAATTCCTCAGCCTCAGGATCCTCATATGTAAAATGAAAGAACTATAATACTCAGGTTATTATTGAAATTAACTAAAAAAAAAGTCTAATATAGCACTTATGCAGTGCTTGCTATCACTGGGATCTGGAGTGTCCCCTAAAAGCCCATGTGTTCAAGGCTTGCCCCTCAGCCTGGTGCCATTGGAAGGTGGCAGAATCTTTAAGAGGGGGGCCTAGTGCATGGAAGGAAGCTAGGTCATGGGGACATGTTCATGAAGGGGATATTGGGACTTCTGGCCCCTTCCTGTTTCTCTCTTTGCTTCCTGGGCACCAACAGGTGAATCTTCTCTGCCTCTTTCTGCTGCCGTGATGTTCTACGCCACACCTGGACCAAGTGACTGTAGGCTGAAACCTCTCAAACCATGAGTGACAATAAACTTTTCCTCCTCAAAGGTGCATTTGTCTTGGGTACTTTGCATAGTGATGCAATACTAACACAGTAGTGCTTAATACATGTTGGGCATCATTGTGAACACCCGTGTATAACTAGCATGTGTTTGTAGTGCTGCTGACTCGAAGCCAGCCTCTCTGAGCAATAGGAAGGACTTTAGATTTGTCTGGCTGGGGAATGTGTCCTCCCCAGGTTTCAGCCGGAATTCTCCTCATGGCTTCTATTTTCAGTTACTAAACTAATTACAAAGAGCTCCTTAGGTCTATTATCAAAGTTTCATTTTTAAAGCAGAAATATTATGCCTCAAATATATATTCCATAATTTTTTTCACACTGGCTGCTGCAATTTGCATTCTATTCCTTATTGCTTCCACACAAATAAATCTATTCAGAGTAGGAATTTCTTTGTGGCTTTTCTGGAATGCCCTTGAGTACCCACTGGGTCAGTTGCAGGCCAGCCATAAAAAGCCTTGCCTCAGTTTGCTGCCTGAAAGACCTCCCCAGGACTCTAATACAGATCCTCTAGAAGAGTAGCCCACAAAGTCACACTATGGAAATGGAAAGAATCACCTTTCCTGGAACCATCTGCAACTGAGTTTAGCCAGACCACATGGGTCCCAGCTGATCTGTGTTGGCAGCTGCAACTTTCCCACTTTGCCACTTTTCAACTAAGCTCTTTCTACATCTGCAGTGATCTACCTAGTAATTTGGAGCAATCCATTTTCTTTCCCATGTTGGATGCTTGATCCCAGTATGATACAAAAGACTAACTGTTAATCCCTTCTCATGGGGATTTAATAAATATTTAGCCTTCAGCAAAAGGAATAAATCTCTAACAATATAACTTGCAACATTTTGTGATAGGGAAGATGTTTAAGGCACCATTAGTAGAAATATTATTTTTTAATCAAATGATGGGAAAAAATACTAAAGTCCACAGAAAATGAGTGCTTGGTTTTCCTTAGCTGAAGTTTTGGGAATATGAGGGGGAAGTGGGTGATCTCTCATAAAGAAGTACTTTGCAGCTCTGGAGTGGTAGCTCAGTGGTTATGGTGCTTGCCTGGCGTGCGCAAGAACGCGGGTTCGAACCCCAGCACCACACATACAATGAAAGCCATGTGAAAAACTAAATAAATTGATTATCTTTCTCTCTCTCTCTCTCTCTCACTGTCCCTCTCTCTTAAAAAAAAGATATATTTTCCACCAGTAAACCCAAGCATGTATCTTACATGCACATATAATATTTATCATCACCAATTTATTATTCATTGGCTTCAAGGAGATTGATACTATACTGTGAACTTGTCCTTGAAAGAAAGGAAAAAGGAAGAGGGGTGGATAAAATAAAAACAAAGAGAAGCCCAGAGCATTTTTTAGATTTACTTTATATTTTAAAAGCAGAAATTTATCTTGTGATTTTTAACCTCCCAACGGTTTGTTGCCATATGGTATTAATTCTGCCCATGGAATGTGAAAAATAAAATAAATGTCAACTCTTGACTCACAATCACTGATCTCGTAGCTGCACAGAATGCAAAGGTTTTCTTTGCACATCCCTCTGTTTTGAAGGGCCAGGTGGTTTCTGCTAAATCTCTGGCCTCAACTAAATAATCTGCCTATTCCTAGGAAATAAGATCTGAGAATTTCGCTTCTCTGTTGTCTTCTCCACTTCCTCACCGCCATTGGACAGAATGCATTCCACTCACTCCTTGCCTTCTTGGTATGACTCTTCGCTGTCCCCTGTGGTGTAGGTCCCTTATAAAGAATCCCAGGCTGATCAGAATACTTTGCTATTAGATTTCAAACTGTATTAATAATTCTAGCAGGTTTTTAAAAGTAATTTTCAAAAATAATAGAATTTCTATTGCATGACTTTGCTAAGCAAACTTGGTAAAATAAAGAGGAAAAATGTAAGTCTACTTGTCAGCTCTGGGAAAAATCACACTCCCCAAGATTATTTTATTTAAAATGCATATTTCAAATACACATATTATGAATAAGATTTCAACTATCAATAGGTTATGTTTTGTGTCATTTTGTGGGATGGGAGGCCAGGGCTACGCACACCCTAGGCAAGGACTCTATTGCTGAGCTACATCCCTAGCCGTTTTTTGTCACTCTTTATTGACATAGTTTTCTGTGGTCTGAAGAAGACATTTACCTTACACTGTAGAAGCCAAAAGTGACTTTGGGTTGTTGTTCCTCTCCCCCAGTCCTTCTGTCCCTCATTGCTTCTTCATTCCACAAAGGATGTGGTTTGAAATATTTGCAACAATGAGCAAACTTTTAAAGATAAAGGAAATCTGAATAGAGTATTAAATTTAAGAATTGCATTTACATAATTTAGAGACAAAAGGCTAAGAAAAAAGGAAACTAACACATGCTCCACAATTCCAATAATTTGTGTAAGAACATTGATTGCCCTTTCACCAATAGGTGTAGGCATTCATTGATAGTCAAATGGGTCTTACCATAGTCAATCATTTAGTGATTCAATATCAGTTCAACTATCAGCATCAGTTCTACTATAACAAGTCAGATACCAAATCTAGAAACTATAGACTCATGAGGGGCCAGGAGATAATGCGGGGCACCTAACATATGCCGGACACTGATTTAGCTTTCTTATTTCTAGTATCCCATTTAAACTCCCCGGTAATCCCTGAGAGGCATGCTGTTGTCCTCATTTCAAACATGAGGAAAATTTTAGAAGAATCCAAATAAACCAATGCCTTAGGGTGGCTTCTTTATCTCCAGTCTGGTAGATCACCTCCAATCTGTTTTCTGGCTTTAAAAATTTATGTATTCTCCTGAGCTCTAGAACAGAGTCTAAACTTATTACTGAGTTTCTCATCGTTCTTCATGATTTGCTCTCAGTAGTCCCCTTAGACAGCAAAAGTTTCACTCCTCACCTTGAACTCCACTCTTGGCCATACTCACCTTCTTTCAGCTCCTTGAATATGCCGTTCTTTCTGTTGCCCCTGGCATTGTGCTTATGCTATTCCATAACTACAGCATCCTGGAACACCCCTCTCCTGCCCTCCCTAATGCTCTGGCTAATTCTTCCTGATCCTTCAAATTTGGACTTAGATTTCACTTCCTCCAGGAAGCTTCTTATGAGTCCCAGAACCTGTTAGGTGACTTCTACCAGATTCTACAGCCACAATGGCATCTCACACACACGGTGCCTTGTAATATTAGAATATTTACTTGTCTGTCATCGCCCCCCCCTCCAATTCCCACCTCCAGTATTGGGGATTGAACCCATGTGCAATCTATCACTGAGCTATATCCCTAGCCCTCTTAATTTTTATTTTGAGACAGGGTCTCATTGAGTTGCCCAAGCTAGACTTGAACTTATGATCCTCCTGTTTCAGCCTCCCAAGTAGCTGGGATTAGAGATGACAGCTTGCCTGGTTGCTCCCTCTGGACCTAAGAGTATCAGATTATCATGGTATCCCAGTAGAAAATGTTTACAGAATTTCTGGGCAATTAAGAAAACGGGACTTGAACTTCATTTTTAGAACAGCACAGCATAGAAAAACTTCCATGGTAACTGCTTCTGAAAACATACCATTTGGGATGGCTTTGTGGTGTTTGTTAGGGAATATTCAGGGCCAAGGCACAATATAGTTTTCTAAATCAGGATGTTCCTTGACATGTAGATTAAAATATTAATTTTTAACATGGATATACTTTAATATGAATACAAAATACAAATGACACTTTGTGGGAAAATATAAAACTTCCAGAAAATTTCCCATTTTAAGTTAGATCCCCAAATACAGAATGGGTGTTTTCCATGATGGTCAACCCTTATTTAGTTGGTGGCTATCACTTGGATCAGACTTTAAGATGAACAATGTCAAATTTCTAAGCCCTTAAAGGAAATTATGTTTCTGGGGGAAACTGCAACAGGTAAAACCCAAGGTGGTTATCCATGTTTTGGCTTTTCCCCTGGATAACAAAGTTTATATCCATTGATTGCTAATGTTTTGATAATGTTTCCCCCTCTGTGTTTCTATATACTTCTAATTAAAAAAAAGGAAATGATGTGCTTTGGAGAATATTTTAAAAACATATTTCTGTGTAATCTAGGGAAGAGTAAAAAGAAATGCAAAAGCTACCATTTCCTGTCTCAGAGACTGTCACCTAGAATTGAGGGAGTAGATGTGTTCTTAGAAATAGATCTTTAAAAAAAATGAAACAGAGCCATTGGGCTTAAGAGCCCAAATTCTGCTCAATTTGAGAAAGAATCTTTAGGTTATATCTGGATTACACAAATGTGGGAGGTTTTTGCTTTCTTTTTGGTCTTCTACATATTCTAAGTTTTCTACCACAGATGGTATTGATCCATCAGATGGAATTATTAAAAATAAGTCCATATAGCCATTCATAAGGAATAGTACAGAAAGAAATCCTAATTTGTACAGAACACTAGATGTTATCTTCTAGTGTTAAGATTATTCAAATTTCCAAGTAAAAGTTTGATAAACAATGTTTGTCTTTATCTGTTTAGGTATACCATGGGTTCTTTTTTGCCTGTTTCAAAACAGAATATATTAGTTGTTTTAGATTTTCAGTAATCCATACTATCAAACTTTTAAAAAAGAAATTGCAGAAGATCTGAGTAGATGGGAAAACATTCCATTTTCATGGTTAGACAGAATCAATATAAACAAAATGGCCATACTACCCAAATCCCTATACAGATTTAATGCAATCCCCATCAAGATATCAATGTCATTCTTCATGGATATAAAAAAAGCAGTTCTCAAATTCATATGGAATAACAGAAGACCCAGACTAGCCAAAACATTACTCAGCAAGAAGGAGGAAGCAGGTGGTATCTAAATCCCTGACCTGAAATTATAGTATAGGGCTATAGTAAAAAACAGCATGGTATTGGTATCAAAAGAGAATTGAAGACCAATGGAATAGAATAGAGGATACTGAGACAAATCCCTATACCTTTAACTATCTGATATTTGATAAAGGGGGCAAAAGTATACTGTGGAAGAAGGATAGTCTGTTCAACAAATGGTTTTGGACAAATTGGACAGCCATATGTAGACAACTGAAATTGGATCCATAGTTTTCACCCTGCACAAAAATTAAATCAAAATGGTTCAAAGATCTGGTTATTAAACCAGCAACTTTATAATTGCTTGAAAAAGAAGTAGGATCAACACTACATGACATAGGGGTTGGCACCACCTTCCTTAACAAGACACCCATGGCACAAGCATTAAAGTCAAGAATAAATGAATGGGATGCAATTAAACTAAAAATCTTCTGCACAGCTAAAGATTTAGTCAAGAGTGTCAAGAGAGAACCTACAGAATGGGAGAAAATTTTTGCCTGCTACACCTCAGACAGAGGGCAAATATCCAGATTATACAAAGAACTCAAAAAACTAAACACCAAAACACCAATAATCCAATCAATAAAAGGGTTATGGAACTAAAAAAAGACTTCTCAGTGGAAGAAGTCCAAAAAGCCCATAAACATATGAGAAAATGCTCTACATCACTAGCAATAAGAGAAATGCAAATCAAAACTTCACTGAGATTCTACCTCACTCAGGTCAGAGTGGCAAAATATGAAGAATACAAACAATGACAGATGCTGGAGGGGCTATGGGAAAAGAGGAACACTGTCACATTGCTGGTGGGACTGCAAACTGGTACAGCCACTCTAGAAAGCCGTGTGGAGACTCCTCAAAAAATTAGGGCTGGAACTGCCTTATGACCCAGTTATCCCACTCCTGGGCATTTTCCCAAAAGAACTAGAATCAGCATATTATAGAGTTACAGCTTCATCAATGTTTATAGTATCTCAATTTACTACAGCTAAATTATGGAATCAACCCAGATGCCCCTCATTTGACGAGTGGATTCGATAACTTTGGTACATATACACAATGGAATACTACTCGGCTATTAGAGAAAATGATATTGTGGCATTTGCAGCTAAATGGATAGAGATGGGAAAAAATTATGCTAAGCGAAATATTCCAAACTCAGAGACTCAAGGGCCAAATGTTTTCTCTTATTTGTGGAAGCTAGAATACAACCTGAAACAGTATGATAGATGGAACTAATAATAACCTCAACATGTGTGAATTTTTACATGAATAGGGGGAACCTTGCCTAGGATGCTAGGGGACATAGGGAGGGGGTTGGGGGGGGAAGAATAGGAAGGATATCAAGGAGACTGGAGGGAGGGAGTATGGGGAAATCAACTCAAAGGGGAACCTTTGACTTCTATGAGAAGTCCAATTAACACCAGGGTTTAATAGGGGAAACATGGAACCATGGGGAACTCAAGGATGGAAACCATGAAATGGCACCAGCCTTGGCTTGCTCTGTCATTATACATTTGTTCTTGATTGTTTGATAATGATTCCCTCCTAATTGTAAGACCATATTTAACAAATAAAAAAAAATAAAAATAGGATATATTAGTTGTTTTAAGCTTTCAGTAATCCATACTTGGTGCTAAAAAATAAATAAAAAACACATCCCTATGGAAAGCGAAATTTTGCCAGAGTCAATTCCATACAAAGCTTTTAAAATGTTTTCTACAAATATATTAATGAGATTGCACTATAATTCCATTATGTAACTTTTTTCCCTCACCACTATTTTATGGGCATCTTTATATGTGGTACAGTAGATTTAATTATCCTTTTAAACATCTGCATGGGACTCACTGTCTAGCTGTAGCACAATGAAATTTTACCTGTTCCCCATTGATGAGCATTTGCTTTGCAGCATTTTTTTGTAACTGCAAATATTTAATGAGTAGTTTAGCCTTTTTTTTTTAAATCAGAAAACTGACATAGAGGAGGCCTCCATTCTGAAGATTGATTGGTATTCTTGAGATCACTGAACAGAGTGTTAGAGAATATTCAAAGCACAGTTTGTCTTCCTAGACCATCTATTATACTCTATTATAAATACTTTTAAATATCCAGGTCTTCAGAAAAAACTAATAAGCCAATCAGTAAATGGGCAAAAGATCTAAACAGACATTTCTAAAAAGAAGAAATACAAATTGTCAACAATTAATAAAAAATTTATCAAACTCCTTAGCAATTAGGGAAATGCAAATCAAAACTATACTCCAGCCAGAATGGCAATCATCAAGAATACAAAGAATAATAATTGCTGTTGAGGATGTGGGAAAAAAGGTATACTTACACATTGTTGGTGGAAATGCAAATTAGTACAACCACTCTAGAAAGCAGTATGGAGATCCCTGAAAAGACTAGGAATGGAACCACCACATGACCCAGCTATCCCACTCCTTGGTATTAATCCAAAAATCTAAAATCAGCATCTATAGAGATACATGCATGAATACCAATGTTTATAGCAGCACAATTCACAATAGCCAACTTATGGAACCAGCCCAGGTGCCCACCAACAGAGGAATGGGTAAATAAAATGTGATATATATACACACAATGGAGTTTTACTCAGCCATAAAGAAGAATGAAATTATGTCATTTGCAAGTAAATCGATGGAATGTGAGAACATCATGCTAAATGTTAAATAAACCAAACTCAGAAAGTCAAGGGTCAAATGTTTTCTCTCATATGGGGAAGCTAGAGAGAGAAAGAGGGGGGCAGAAACAGGACTATAAAAAAAAGTTGGGAGGGGAATCGTATGAAAATAGAAGGAAGACCAATAGAATAGAGGAAAGAAATCAATGGGAAGGGAGGAGAGGAGGTAATGGAGAAGTACTGGGGAATGAAATCTACCAAATTATGCTAGGTCTATGTAAGAATATACCACATAAGTCTCATGTGTGCATGTGCATGCATGTGCATGTGTATATAATTATAATGCACTAATTTAAATAATAATAATAATAAAGGGAGGGCAATAAAATAGAGCAAGTAGATGGCGAAGGAAAAGGAAAGGTACTGGGGAATGAGATTAATCAAATTATATGTGTATACCAGTGTAATTATAATGCACCAATAAAAATACTTTTTTGAAGAAAATATTAAGGTCTTTAGCCAGGCACTTCACCCACCTGTATTCCCAGATATTCCGGAGGCTGAGGCAGCAAGATTGCCTGAGCACCTTAATGAGACCCTGTCTCAAAATAAAATTTATTTTTAAAAGGGCTGGGTGTGTAGCTCAGGGGTACACCACTTATATAGCATGTCCAAGGCCCTGGGTTCAGTCCCCAGTACCACAAACAAAAACAACCAAAAAACAATTCAGATGTGTGATATGGGGAAATACAATGAACACATAAAACATTACAGCAAAAATGAAGACCAAAGACATTACTTTGGGTTAAGATCCCAGACTCCCAAAGATAAGTCAACTTTCTTCTGTCATAAGAGATAGTTCAGTGGAAATTTTTGAGGAGTACTTGTTTAGTATCTTTGGAATCTTTTGAATGCCTGAGAGGATTTCAGACAAACTGGGGACTAATTATAATGGCTGAACTTGGTTCTTAAAATAGAAATCAGCCAAGAACTCTCAAGAAGGATTCCTGAAAGTTAATGTGAGGACACAGAAGAGGAGATGGGCAGAAGAGCAGCAAGAGCTGCCTCAGTCTCAGCTGGAGCGAGTCCAGGGACAAAAATTGATTTGTGTGACAATTCCAAATAGAGCAATTTTCTATGCTTACAATCTGGGAAACATAAGGTTACTTTTACTGTGTACGTGTGGGTGTGTGTATGTGCATGTGCATGTGTATTTACAGGAAGTCTCATTTTTGTAAGACTAATTAACTCTCCAAATAGTGAAGTTGTAACTGGAAAGTCAAAGTTTAATCATAGCCTATTTGTTTATGTTGTTTCCCTTGAATAGAAAATTCAAATGCTGTAATGAAAGAACATTTCAAAAGGCAGGTGAACTACTGTTAATAATTATAGCAGGTAAAGGGAATTAGCCAAGCCTTATTTCTCTCACTTGATTTCATCCAGTGCTCTTAGGCTAACAGCACAGAGGTATAGGGTTCACCAGCTTCTTAAGCACCTTATATTCTACGTATGCATAAAATAGTTATTTGTTATATTATGCATAAATATTTTTGTTCTCCACAGTAAGCCTGCATAGCAGGGTGAATTTTGTTTGAAAAGGAATCATTTTGCCTGTCAGAACACTTTACATAAAATAGCCCTTGAATTCTGAAGGATTTTAAAACTGAGCACTAAAATCCTACAATGTGCATCTAAAATAATCTTCTACCTAAAAGCAAAAGAATTGGTCAACTGACCTCCAGCTCTTGCTACTTGGAACTATTCTTTTCTGCTTAACAGTATTTGACCTATTTGCTTTTATTTTCAGCTGTGTTCATTTTTAAATTATTATTCTAGGCCAGATAAATGGATCCAACAGAGATGAACATACTGTCCATCATATTTTGTGGATTTACATAGCTAAATGCAATAATATTCAGCATAATTATGCTGTCTAATATGTGCTTGAAATGTGTGTCACACATTATCATATGCTAATTGTGCATAATTAATATTAACTGTTCATGGACACAAGATCAATTAATGAGTTGTAAAGGAAAACTTACATGCTTCAAAAAATAAAGAAAACCCATATAAACAAAATCTAATAACAGATCCTTTATTCTCTAAGGCACAATAAAAAGATTATAAATGAATTGACCATTTTGATATTAGAATGTATACAGTAAATAACATGTGTAAAAATGCAGTAGTGTTAAATCTTCTGGGGAAGACAGCAGTAACTCTTCCTCATGTGAGGAGCATGGAAGGAATGCCATCGAAAGGGGCTCAATCAATATATTATCTTCAGAACAAACAAGGGAGCTATAGATGAGGGTTGTGGATGGATATTGTAGATGAGGGATTCTGTTGTCATAACCACTTGGAAACCCGGCAGGATGCACATCCAACTCATAAAATAAATGGTCAACTTATTATTCAGGTTTAGCTCAAATTTTGGTGAGCTTGGCAAAATTTGTCACTGTGGAAATGTACTGTGGACTCAATGGAAAAGGCTCTTTTTGTTTAACAGGCAGCTCTCTCTAGAATTGAATAGAAAACAGGGAGTTAAGTGCCTCATCCCCCAACTTTCATTAACCCTCAGACTAACAGGAAGGCAGTATACATTACCATCGCTGTATCTCTTTTCCCCTTAGAGGTACTGAAGCGAAGCCAGAATAAGTATCTTGCTTAATGTGAATGCACAGTTCAATGCAAGGACTGCTAAGAGATCCCTAAACTTCAGCTCTCTGTTAGTCCAATGCGTCTCCCAGCTTGCTTTCCCCAGGTACCCAATTTCAGATAATCTCTGCACTCCTTCACACTGTATCTATATTAGCAGCCATATGCTTCTGGTTTTCTGTTTTTAAAAGAACCTTGCATACTCTCTGTTCCCTATTGGCATTGTCATTAATACTCTTGATTTGATAATTCCTGATCTTCCAGAATAGAGCTATTTTACCCACCCCCTTTGAAAGTAGGTGTGGCCAGATAAATTGCTTCAATCTGTGCACATGAATGGAAGAGACAAAGGGCAAAATCTTTAGGAAGCAATGTGACTTGCCACAAGCCAATGATGTAATCATTATAGAGACGCAAGAAGATAAAATCTCCCTACCCAGGATGCCCTAGTAATGATAAGGAACAGAATTAGGCAGGAAATAAGTCACTGAAATTTGGGGATTACTCATTACTGCAGCATAATACGGCATAACCTGAATAATTTGTGTGGAAAATGAAATCCAAATTTCACCATCTGATCTCAATTTTGATACATTCACTTAACTTACAGCTATAATATGCCAGTAACTGTGACAGTTCCCAGGTTTACAAAGATAAGAGGCTCATGCCCCAAATGGAGAGACATAAATCCATCAGAAATATTACAATACAGCATGATAGTTGTTATAGCTGAGCAAACATAGGGTCTAATAAGAACAAGACAAAGACTATTTTTTCTTTCTGGGCTAATGTCAGGAGCAGAATAGAACATTATATGTAAGAGGTGGTCAGCATATGAAAGGGCACAAAAACAGTAGAAAGCAAAGCTTGTTCACACATTACTGAGCAAAGCTCCATACAGTTTATGCCTCTTCTCCCAGGACATTTCCACACTGTCACACATCCATGCCTCTGTCCATGCCATTTTCCTTGCCTGCATTCCTCCAAACCATTGTAGGGTTAACATAACATAACATAGGGGGGCTGGTGACAGGTGGCATGGGGCTCAGAGTTCTTATTTCATACTGGCCTCACTTCCACATGCATCCTTAAGCTTAGACATTTACCTCATCACCAAACAGTGAATACATACAATCGGGGTAACTGATGGGAATCAAAGGTGGTGTCCACTATATTACTTTAAACCAGATCACTCTTCCTAAAGATGACTAGACAAAAACATCTTTTGTATGTGCGCAATTCAGCAGTTATCCTATGGCCACAGTTTATTCCATTGCATTTTCTTAGGAAAAAAATGCATTAAAATATACCTCAATTTTTGGGACCCTGCATTGAAATTTCTCCTTTTTTCTTTTTTTTATACATTAGTATCCTTTAAAAACATAAAGTCAGGGCTTCTCTGATCTGTGGAAAGATTTGGAATAGCATCCCTACCTTCCCCATATGAAAATTTCATTGTGTAAGCTCAAATATCACCTCCTCTCTGGAGTTTCCCTTAAAGAGTATTATTCTTCTTTTTAGATCCCATAGCATTTGCTTGTAATTCTTCTCTTTGTGACCTTTAACCTTTCATAAATACGGGCACATATCTACAGCAGCCACCAGGCTGCTCTCAAAGGTTCGTGGCGTTGGTGGTTCCTGCATTCCTCACGGCACCTCCCACAGTGCCTGGGCAAAAGAGCTGAGCAACACAAGCCGAACTGAACTGAGGGTATAGGTAAAGCGCCCAGTAGTTACAAAGGTGGGAGGGAACTGATAAAAAAGGAAAAAAAAGCTGGTGAGAAAAATTTTTCCCTAGGGAATAGACCCATTCTCAGTGCAACCAGGTATACATTTTGCATAGACACTAAGCATAAATGGGCATTCCTGATAACAAAATAAACAGTGAAAGAGCACTCTAAAGAAAAATGTAATGGTATCCACTGCAGTATGTTTTTATAGGTCCAAATCCTTTGTGTGAATCCTTTGGCTAGATGCATTTCAGAATCTAGGCTACTTCAGAGTCTAGAAAAGCAATGTGGTGCATAAACTTATATAATACCCGTAACAGGGTGTGGGCCACCACTCCATAATCAATACACAAATCTTCACACAAAGTTAACCAAATAAAGAAAAAGTAGTCTCATTTAGATTTAGGTCAAGTTTTGCTGCCAAATAAGTTCCAAAAAGCTTAAGGATTGGGAGTTTTAGGGTGGGCCTATGTTACTAATAGCTATTTATCTAATACACAAAGGACCTTCATTAATGTGGGAGATCATCTTTCCCCAGTCCATCTTTATCAAATTCAAATCTTTATTGCCAGAACATCTTACAAATATTAAACAACATGAGGTAAAATTTAAGACAAGCCTTTGTTTTGTCAAATATAGACAAAGATATTTTTAATTATAAGTTTAAATAGTTCTTTTTAAAAAAGTACATTAATAAAATATCAGTATGCAGATTAGATCCAAACAAGGACTTCCTATATGGAATGCCACAGTCCTTTTTCAGGCAGATAGAAATTAAATGTGTGATGGTTTAGGTCCTATAAAGCAGACTCTTAGAATAACATAAAATGTTTTCTCAGGGTGCCAGGTACATTCTCACAGACTGTATAGGCTTCCCCAGGTCATTTAAGGGATGCTCTGTGATAACGCATCAGGCTAACCACAAACACACACACACACACACACAGAGTCAAATTTGCATATGCCTTGTTATAAACGTTTTGCAGAAGGATCTGAGCGTTACAAATGAAGTGCTCTTGGCTAATGGCTAATGTATTTCAGAGATACACCATCCTGACCAAATTCTCCTGCTCATCCCATTCATGGTTGCCAATGCTGGCATGAACATTTCTGTAGGCAAAGGGTATGAACTGCTTCAAGAATGCCAGAAAGACTATGAAATAAAAACTATCTCATGTACATTTTTATTCCTCTTAGGCCTAATTCTTTTAGAGCCCACATTTGGGGAGCAAGGCTAATTGGTAGGGCTTCTTTATAAAGTCTTAATCTGTGAAATGTGGCTTTTCAGAGTTCTCAAGGGAATGAACGGGGGTGGCCAGGGTTTTGAAGTGAATGTAGCAATCGCAGGCAGTTCTTTTTATGAAACTCTGCAAATGGCTAAATTAGCTCAGGGTGAAGATGTGGAAAGCTTTGGCAAGCAACACTTCTGAAAGTATAAATTGTATATAAAAAAAAGATATAGCAGTCCCCCTTTATCCATAGGGGATATTTTCCAAGATCCCAGGTGGATGCCTGAAACTCTGACCATTATAATTTAATGCCATTTCCATCTTAACTGAGTACTTTTGCACTTCTGTGGCTGTAAATTTTGTGTTTGACATGTGACAGCAAAACTGGTACAGATTTCTGTTCTTCATAATTTTAAAGATTTATTCTTACTACAGATCTTAGCACCTTAGTATATGATTGTTTTCATTATGAAATCAAGAACTTTCACTTCACTTAAAGGAAGCATTTTTCAGCTTCGCTTTGGCAAATCTGAATTGTCAGCATTGCTACTCATGCTATATTCTTAGAGTCATTATTAAACAAAATACGAGTTACTAGAATACAATAACTGTGATGCTGTGACAGTTGCTCTGACAAACAAGATGACCAGCAAGTAATTAACGGGCAGGTAGCACATACAGTGTGGATATGCTGGACAGAGGAAGGATTCACATCTTGGGCAGGATGGAGCAGGACAATATGAGATTTCATCCTGCCAGTCAGAAGGGCACATGATTTATGGCTTGTTTATTTATGGATTTTTCTACTTAATGTTTTCAGACTAGGATTGATCATGGTTAGCTAAAACCATAGAAAGCAAAATCATGAATAAGGAGGGACTACTATACATACATCTGTACTTAATCATTAAAAGGTAAGGTCATGGATAACAAATTTTCAATCTACTAGTTCTAAGCTCCTTAAGGCTAAATAATCCAGATCTTTATCAAAGATCAATAAATATTTGCAAACTGGGCTTAATTTCAACTGACTTGTGAATTAGAAAACTCAGTGAAATTCTTTTGAGATGAGAAGCAGGCTAATTTAGGTCCTAGATGGAAGAATATGGGATGGATTGGATAGGAACAGAGATTCTCAAAAGCAAGGCCCTGCATGGAAACCTCCTGCTATCTAATTTGGGAACTCTCACGAGCTCAGCCTAGTGTAACCCTCTTGGCTAAAGTGGTTAAGGAAGGCCCAAAGCACCCTACACAGCCGAGCGGAGTCCCAGGCTAGGTGAGGAACTTGCAGGCTGCCCTGTGTCTGGAACATTGTAGGGCACTTTGCCTTCAAAGGTGGAAAGCCCAGAGCTGGTCTTTCTAGAAAAACTGAGTCATTTTTTAACTAAGAACAAGCCAGGAACATCCGGTATTTTCCTTTCTTAACTTTCAGTAGAAGGGACTCAGTTTCTAAGTTCAAGGGCAATGAAATGAAGAAAAAAAAATGCAACACAGTATGGCACTGGTGGTAGCTGTTGATGTACCCTCCAGCCCTGCCACGTAGGGTGCTGTGACCTCGTGCCCTTAGTGTTTGATCTTGAGTTTGTCCTCCAGGTAGGGGCATGGGCATTGTCAGCTCAGGAGTTAGGGAGCTCCTCCTAGCTGGTCCCCCCTCAGGTGACTCCACAGAGAGCAGAGTACAGCCTGGCCCTCCCCAGGACTCCCTGAGCACTGGGTGGTAATGGTCTGCCTGCAGTTACAGTTTCAGTCTTATAACTGAAATATAAAAAGGGCTCACAGCTGTCAGGAATGGATTTAACAGGGTGTCTCTGTTCCAATATTGCAAGCTGCTATGACTTTGTAATTGTGTGGTGTGTTTACAGGCATCGCAAGGAAGGGTAAGGGAAGGAAGCAAATAAAGAAATCCCTTGGAACCATCTGTAGGGTCTGGGCCCCGAGGGCGGGAGGATATGTTGGCCAGGGGTCTAAAACCACTGTGCTAAATCAGCAGGGTCCATGGTGTGGGAGGGAGGGCTACACTATAATTTGCTTTGTGCCTTTGATAAGTGAAATTTTGAGAAGAGTGTATTAATGTCCTTTGCTACTGTTGTACATAAAGATTCTCCTCCTTATGTCTTCACCAGAGACTCAAACCTTCATTTAAAGACTGTCCTCTGCTAAGGTTCTGTTTTCCCTTCAATTTCTACAATGTTTGAGGTGAATGATGCCAGGTCCCTGACGGTCTTTCATTTATACTTTCACGATAACCCTTGTCCTACCTTTTCCTTCTGGCCTATCCCTGTCACTCTGCCTATACTTAAGCTGAATGAGTGCACTTGGCCCCTCTGCCCACTTGCAGCACCATTTTGCCCACTGAGCTCATCTTGTTCCTGCTTTCCAAGTTTTGCTTATTCCTGCTGTTTTCTTGGTCTTCTTTCTCTTCTTTCTCTTTTACACAGCATTTTCTTTGCCTCTTGATGTCTGAAGTGCTATATTCTTAACCTTGAGAGTGGCTTTAAAAATATCAAAAATTACAGTGTGGATTTTTGAACTGCTTACTCATTTTGATCATTATTTCAGAGAAAAGAGAATTTATTTCAGCCTCAGCCATCCTCTTTATTTTCTCCCACTCCATTGTGGCCTACATTGGTCCATTATTTAATTTTTAAAGTGTGATGTTAAGAAGGTATGATTGGAGGGCTGCTTCTAGACCACAGGGGTCAAAGACTAGGTACTCCTCACCAGCTGTGCACCTTTGGAATCATCAATTAACATATCTTTCATCCTCATTTTCTCATCCGTGAGATGAAGAAGGTAATAGGTGTCTCCTTGGGCTCCTGTGAGGACAAATGAAATGCCATGCAGATAAACTCAGTGCAGGATCTAGTGCCCAATGTCGGCTGTACTGTTATCATCAGAACATTAATATCGGGATATTAACTCCTGCTATATTGCCTTTGTCTTTTCAAATACATCTTGTCTTATTTGTTAAGCAAAGTTCACTTAACTGTTGCAAGGACACTTAGTTAATGAAACCCTGGGGTTCATAGAAACACTCCATCATGAACTGAAGAAAGGTGTTGTCTTCGGCTACCTGCTTTCCTATGACCATGACAGAGAAGGAAAGCTCCTCAGCAATCCTACTCAATAGATCCTGTCTCTGCCAAATCTCTGCAATAGCTGTCCCATAGCTGTCCCTTCCCCCAGGATCCCGCTCCAGTCTGGGGTTCCTTTGAATTCTCACTTGGACAAAGGTCCCTGGCTTGGGGGGATTTTCCTGGGGAGAAGCACAAGTTGGTTCCTCCCGCCTGGAAGCTCTTGATCAGGGAACACTCAGGAGCCACCTTTGCATCCAACCCACCTCACGGCACGTACTCCCTTTAAGGCCTCACTATCTTCCCCACAAAGAACCTGAAAACAGTTGTCATTATTTTCTTCCCATCAGCCTCATCAGAAACCTTTGACCAAGCCTGCGCATGTAGCCAGATACCCTACCATAGACCTGATTTCTATTCTATCTGAACATGGTTTGCTGTGTGCTGACTGTGACAGGAACTAGGCAGCCACCAAGGGATGACTCAAGAACCTTACAAATTCACAACTTGCTGTAACAGGAAGTACTAAGAGAGCCCACAGGCAATGTGAAGTCATTGATAAATAAATAGAGACACTGATATTTACACTCTAAGATCTTGCCGTCTAAAATTAACCGTAAGGAAGAGGACATTCAACAAAAGATACAAAGCAATAGGACCATTCATGCAGCATACAATCGGTCCTCTGTGTCATAGACTGTATCCATGGATTCAACCAAACTCAGATCAAAAATATTCACACAAAAAATTATGCCTGTGTTGAACATGTACGGACTTTTTCCTTGCCATTATTCCCTACACCGCGCACTGTAACAGCTATTTATAAAGCATTCACATTGCACTGGGTATTTCAAGTCATGTACAAATGCTTTAAAGTACGTGGAAGTCTATGTGTAAATACTGCACTATTCTACTAAGGGACTTGAACATCTGTGGCCTTCAGCATCTGAGGGGGATCCAAGCAAACTGAAGGGTGACTGTTTATGCCCCACAACAGCAGCCCAGCAACAACACTGAGAACGAACACTTAGTGTTTCATATATGCCAGGCCCTGCTTTAAAAACTTTAAACATAACAATCTTCATGGCCGCCTTACAAAGTGGGTAGTCTAATTTTCCCATTTTAAGGATGAGGAAACTGAGGCTCTCACTCAGGCTCTCACAACCAGCAAGGGGCAGGCCAGACCTGTGAATGCAGAAAGCCTGGTTCCAGAGTCTTCACTTTATTTTCCTAAACGAAATTATACCTGGCTTTAATCTCACAAGTCTACATAGAGCTTCAATTTAGGTCATCACAAAGGGACTCTTCTTCATCTGAGGGTCTCACAACAGTCTGAAAACAAGGCAAAAGGACTGATATTCAGGTCACCATGATCACATTTGGAAGGAGATTTTGGGCAAGTTGGCTCCAATGCATCACCACCTGAGTTCACTCCCCAAAATCTTTGTCTCCCCTGCCTGGCCCAAGGTCCTGCTACCCTTCTGATGAGAGAAAGCATGACAGTCAGCCAAGGCAGACCGCCCTCCCACTCATGCATCTTCCTTCCAGTTTTAAGAACTCTTTCTTTCTAAGGACTGAACCATCTTTTCTACCTGCTCTCCCCATTGCTTTCCCCTCACAGAGTATGCACAGACCCAGGCTCTGTAAATAAAAGCCTCTTAGCTCGTAGAAGGGACAAGGTAGAACACTGTTCTTCTTTCTTTTCTTAAAGAGAGAGGGACAGTGAGAGAGACAGAGAAAGAGAGAAACAACTTTATTGAGTTTTTCACATGGCCTTCGTTGCTCCAACACTCAGTTGTGTACGTGGTGCTGGGGTTTGAACCCGGGTCCTTGTGCTTGCCAGGCAAGCGCTGAAACCTCTGAGCCATTCCTGCCAGTTAAGTAAGGTTAATTCCTCACTCAGGTTAAATTGCTTCCCGAATATTCTTGGAAGAGAATTTCATCTTCTATTTATTCTTGCACTGTCTCTTTGTAACAAGTCCCCTTAAATAAACCACATTTGTGCTACATTTCAAATTAAGAATTTCCTATGGTTTCCATACTTGAAATGATGCAAGCAATTTGTGCAGCTAATGTAGAAAGGAGAGAGGGAGAGGGGGAGAGAGAGAGAGAGAGAGAGGGAGAGGGGGAGAGAGAGAGAGAGAGAGAGAGAGCCAGCAACCCCTCAGCCACGAGGTGAGTGCTTGACCCTGTGATGTTGCCTTGTCTATATAATTTGCTGCATGGTGCATCATACAGAATATGCCAACCTTTTTCCGCCTGCTCAAAAAAGGTGATGCTAATTAGATCAGGCAAATAGCTGCTGTTGTTGATTCATTTGAAAATGATTATTCCAAGGCAGTGTGTTATTACCCAGCAAGTCACAGCTTTCCCTATTAAGGCTCCAAGGTGGCTGCCAGACTTCAAAGTCAGAGGTGGGATTTGAGCAGAGCTTTCTGGGGCAATATTAGAGACAGGGTCACTACCAGAGCCTTTATCCTAAAACAAGAAAAATCTATTTACATTTAGAAATGTAATTCCTTCTGGTGGGTATGGACTTCACTATCGATTCAGTGCCAATAAAAAATCAGATGGGAAATTTGCCATGTGCAAAACATAATGCAAAGAATTTTAGAAACACAAATAGGAAATTGGGCCTTCCTATCAGGGTTCTTGCATTCCACTGAAAGAGCTAAGATGCTGACCCAAATAATAATGCAAAATGTTGCCAGTCCTATAATTACATGAAATGATAAGAGTAAAATACACTTGATAAAAAGACAAGTTTCCACGTATTGTTTATTTATTTAGTATATTAGAAGTATAAAGGGGCTGGAATGGTGGTTCAGCAGTTGGAACACTTGTCTGGCATTCACAAGGACCTGGGTTCAAACACCAGCACCATATATACAACTAAGTATCGGAGAAACAAAGGTCAGATGGAAAAATAAATAAAATTGATTCTCTCTCTCTCATGCTCTCTCCCTCTGTCTCTCTCTCTTTAAAAAAAAAAGAATAAATAATGTACTGTGGGAACACAAAGGATTTATGTTGCAGAGGGTAGACGTAGAAATAAAGATAAGGAAGAATTTCATGAAGGAAGTAGCATTTGAGCTACAGTTAGACTTATGATGACGTTTTGAAAATCAATAATGTATAAGCAAGAGCCCCAAACCAAGAACACTGAAGCTGTGTCCAGTGGTCCAGTTTGGATACTGGAAACAAAAAAGAAAAAATACACATATTTCAAAATGTAATTGGATCATGGAGAGTTTTAAATCTGTCTGTAAAGAGTTTGGATCTTCTTTCTACTAAATACATGATGATGTAAAGCATAACTACTTCTCAGAAAAGTCCATATGTTAAAAAATAATTTTAAAAAACCCAATACATATAAAACTGGGCAATGGTAGGCAATTTCTACGCTATGATTGAAGTTAATCTAAAAAATGTGTGAAATTTTTTATCTTTGAAGGTTGTGTTTCCAGAGGCAGAGATTCTAGATAAAAATTGGCCCATTATAATCCAATAACATTGAAACAGATTTCATAGCTACCAAATAAAGAACATGTTTTCCCTTTTTGTCTTCTGTTTAAATTCCCCTTCCTCCTTGTGAAACTGTTAATATGCTGAGGTGGAGCGCTTAGCCCACCTCCAAACCTTTAAAACGTAGTTAATTACAAGATAGTCCAATTTAAACTTTACGACATTCTTGATACCAGAATGTATGGCAGTTGTTTCTGTTAATCAGCAGAAGGGAGGCAGATGGCATGGTGCCAGTGGGACGGCTGGGACCAGCACTGGCTGCTATACTTGGGGCAGCTCCCATCCCAGGCCTGCCACCCACTGGCTGGGGGAGAAATCACTTGACCCCAGTTTTCAGCCTGGACTGGCTCTCATTTACCTTCTACCACAAAGTTTCCAGGAAACCAAAGAGTGTGGGCAGCTTAAAAACATGTACTGAGGATGCCCAAGTGATATTATGTCATTTGTCTTTGGCCCTTGGGATTATACAGCTGGGGTCATGGGTCCACTCAGGCAGATGAGACAAGTGACACAGGCTACCTGGAATAGGAAATTATTTCATTTTCAAACAAAAGGAAGGACGTATTGTTCTCCCCATCACTCACCCTACAAGTGGCATTGCAGAAGCAACCATGGAATGCATCCTATACATATTATTTCCCATTTTTGTATCACTCAGTTGTACCCTACTAACATAATTCTCTCCTTGTACCTAGATTATTTACTTTGGAATGGCAAACCTGCAGCCTAAAATACCAGGAGAATAGAAGGAAGGTATTATGGATGAAGAGAAAAAGCAATGTGTAATTTTATGCCTTTTAAATTGGTTGATATCTTTATAAAACTAA
This sequence comes from Aplodontia rufa, assembly GCA_004027875.1. NCBI lineage: Eukaryota > Metazoa > Chordata > Mammalia > Rodentia > Aplodontiidae > Aplodontia > Aplodontia rufa. The sequence goes on from PVKS010015929.1 coordinate 22,379, forward strand.
AGTTCATAGAGCCTATCTAAAGAATCTTATCTGGATGGCAGATCTCTGCCTTGTTCTATTACATTTCTCTCTCTTTTTTATTTTTAAAGAGAGAAGGGCAGAGAGAGAGAGACAGAGACTGAGAGAATCAATTTTTATTGAGTTTTTCACATGACTTTTGTTGCTCTGACACTTAGTTGTGCACGTGGGTGCTGGGCCTTGAACCCATGTACTCACACATGCTGGGCAAGCACCATAACCACCCAGCCACCACTCCAGCCCCTATTACATTTCTCAAAAGCACAGAAGTAGAGGATACTTTATTTCCTTTACCTTTCTGTGTTTTTTTGGAAATATCATAATTAAATTGTTTTTTTAAAAAAACTTAAATATTTTATTGCTCAGAAATTAATTTATCTTCTGAAGATTTCAGGAAACAAAGTCAACTTCCTTCATTATAGAACTTTGTATTATAAGTTATAATAATACTGATTAACAGAAACAACCGCCATACATTCTGGTGTCAAGAATGTCCTAAAGTTTAAATTGGACTATCTTGTAATTAACTACACTTTAAACTCCTGTGAGAAGGGGAGTTCACAGTTTAAAACAGAAATATCTATGTCAGAGAGTACCTCATGAAGTGAATATAATTAGGCATTGTAAAAAATGATCAATGTGATTTTCCATTACCTCTCTTAGCTCACAATCTCTCCAATCAGCTAGCCATATCCTTCTGTTATGTTTTGGTTATGTGATGTCCTCCAAAAGCTCCTGTGTGAGACAAGGCAAGAATGTTCAGAGGTAAATGATTAGCTTATGAGAACTGTGACCCAATCTGGAGATGAATGCACTGATATGAATTGGGAATGGTTGCTAAGGTGTGGCGGGAGGAGGTAGGTCCTTGCGGGTGTGCCTTTGGGATGCACATTTTGTGCCTGGTTAACAGAGCTCTCTCTGCTTCCTGATTGCCAGGTCCTGAGCTGCTGTCCTCTCTCACACCCTTCTGCAGTGCTGTTCTACCTCACCGCAGCCCAGAGCTGTGGAGTCCGCTATTGACTACACCTCCGAAACCCTGAGCCAAAATAAACTTTTCCTCCTCTGCATTGTTCTTGTCAGGTCATTGAGTCACATCAATGAAAAATCTGACTTCAACACCTCCTATCTGAGAGGAGAACAGTATTTGTAGAGAGAATACAAGGAAAAAGAAAAACAATTCAATGTCTGACATTCAATATAGGACTTCATAGCAAGATAACAGTCACATGAGCCAGGTCCTTCTGTTAAGAGGGGGTTTTCCACATTCCTTTATTTCTATCTTTAACATAAGCAGAACCAAGGCTGGAGAATGCAGGTCATTGAGTTTCCCTGTCATCCAAAGAAAATATCCTTTCTGCTATGGCAACCAGGCATAAAGCTGGCTGACATATGATAGGAGGAGGATATAACATAGGAGGAATAAAAACGAAGCTGCTTTTATAAATAAACTGCTTTTTTCCTGCTAAGTTGAGAAAGAAGGATGAGGGCGAGGGCAGAAGGTGAGGAAATCAAAGGTACAGGTGAGGGAGGTAACACCGAGGGCAAACAGGGCTCCTGCCTGCGCCCCTAGGGCTCTAGGTGAAGGCTCTCCCAGCCTCCCAGCCCCAGTGTGGGGAGAAGCGGCAACCTAGCAGAGTTGTTTAACAAGGAAGGGCCTGAGCTCAGCTCTCACAGGGACTTCCTGGCTCCTCGGGTCACAGAAGGTACCCAGATGTTAGCCTATGCTTCACAGGGACACAGATTCCTGTCCGAGTGTGGTTGGTGAGTCTGCGGAAAGGGGTCCCTCAACAGGAACCACCATCTATGTTTGCACTGGGTTTAGGATGAGAGTAGCTGGATCAAATACAAAACATCCAGTTAAATTTGAAGTTCAGAGAAACAACAACAAAAATCACATTACATGCAATATTTAAATAATTATTCATCATTTATCTGAAATTCAGATTTAAGTAGGTGTCCTGTACTTGTATTTACTAAATTTGACAGCCCCATCTGGGCTTGACCAAGAGCCGCTGCCAAACTTCAGGAGTTCCAATAAAACTAGAACCAAGGAGAGGCAGAGTCAGCCACCGGCGTCCCACCATGTTTACATCAACTGGGGCATATGATCAGAACATAGCTACATGAACCAAGGAGCTCCCCTGCAACGCCAGTAAGATGACCTCTGAGCAGGCAGGAATGGATGAGGCCAGAAAGGCCAAAGCGATGGACAGGGTGAGGATACCACTTGGATCTGAGACCGTCTCCCCCAGGGCCCTGAGGTCACATGTATCCCATACATCTGATAGAAGCTATCACAGTCAGAGAAGCAGAGGCAGAGAGGCATCCATAAGTGGAGCTCCAATGTGAATTTTTGAAGGGACACATATATTCAAACTATAGCAGAGACAGAACAATTTATTTGTAAAATATTAAGTCTAATTTTTAAACTGGAGTGAGCTAAAAAAATATTTTTCTCTAATACTCTGAGCAGGTGTTCATGGAGAAAAGGAAACACTTATAGAGCCAAATTTTAAAAGTGCATTTTCTCTGCACATCTGAGTAGCAATGTGAGCCAAGATGGAATTCCCTGTTTCATGCCTAGCTACAATGGCTTTTCAAAAAAAAAAAAAGGAAGAAATCCCAACTGTGCCCCTACCACTGAAGTCACACCCTTTCACTCTTATTAAGTCCTCAGTCCCAAGAGTTCCTTAGACTCGTGGCTCTGATCCTGTGGCTGTCAGACGTCCCATACTGAACCTTTACAAACAGGCATGACATGACTCCAGGAACCCTCACGTTGGCATGGGTCCCAAGTACAGACCAGACAGGTCCCCTGCAGTTCCCCAGTGCTCTGAGCACTGGAAGGTCCCCCACAGCATGCCAAATGCTGCTCCCCACCAGTGCACAGTGTGAGCAGCCTGCCACCCTCATGCCTTGGAGAGGGTCCAAGTCTTCATTCCTTCTTCCCAAATAATGAGAACACAATTAGCATAAGCTGGAACAGATTAACATAGAGCTATGGAAAGGGCCAAATATACATTCTTTAGAAACAGTCACAGACATTTGGAATATTTTAAACTTCTCTGTGGGTTTAAAGTGCTCCCCCAGGTAACAGGAGCTCAACATTTAAAAGGCTGGAAGCCTGTCTGCCCAGATTCTTCCTGACACAAGAGTCCCCTGCACAACTTCAGGCCAACTGGTCCCTTGGGCTCAGCTTAGTTCCTCCAGCAATGGGGAAAAAAATCCCACTACTCCCAAGGGACAATTGCCATCCTGTCCTTGCAATGACCACTAGGGAGAGAAAAAGTGGGAAATAAGTGCTTAGTGGAACAAGCTAAAGAAGTTCTGATTATTGTAATTTCTACCTTCCCAGCATTCTGTGTGACCCGTTATTTTTTTTTTTTGAAAGAAGGACAGTAAGAGAGAGAGAGAGAATTTTTTTTTTTTTTTTTTTAGTTTTTTTTTCTCATGGCTTTCGTTGCTCTGACACTTAGTTGTGTACGTGGTGCTGGGCTTTGAACCCGTGTACCTGTGCATGCTGAGCAAGTACCGTAACCACCGAGCCACTGCTCCAGCCCCCCAAGTTATTTTTAGGTCCAAGTTATGTGCTGGTTCTCATAATCAGAGAAAACTTTATTAAAGACAAGACATGTAAAAACCTAACCAGAGACTCAATGGGTTAGAGAATGTCAGAGACAGATGATGATGTTCACTATGGACTTTCTGGAAGCCAGGTCTCACTGAAGTTACCTGTACATGAAACTGTAATGAAATTCTCTCTCACCCTCTATCTCACATCCTGTGGAAATTCAAGGTCCTTCCCATAATTTCTGAAAATTCCCAGGAGCTTAAGCTGTCATGGTCACTTCTGGCTTCTCTTGACTCATTCCTTGCTTTTTGGGCTCGACTCTTCTCTCTGCTGACCTTCCTGTCCCCACTGGCCCAGGGGACTCCACCCCTTTTCTTTACTTTCCCATTGAACTCCTCAAACAAGTGATTTCTAAAATTTAGAGGAGATGAGCCATGCAGGCTACTTAAAATTGAATATTAAACGCTGAAATCCTGTTTGCTCTACTGCAGCAAACCTCCCAACAACCATCTTCCTGAGGGGCTCCAGCTCCTATGAGGGGTCCAGGATCTGGCTTCCTCCCACCTTCCTTTCTCCCTTTCTCTCTGCCCTTTTCTTCCCCAGATTCCTCTTCATTTCTGAAATTGAACAACATAGCTGTCTGTGTTGCTGAATTCTTCCAACCCCTGCCCTCGAATCTTATTTAGAGATTATTTCCTAAATAATTTCCTTCCTAAGAGGAACTCTGGTGCCAACAGAGAGAGAGAGAGAGAGAGAAGAGAACATAAGAACACAACCTAAATTATGATAGCAGAAAAATGGCTCCAAAGCCTTCCAGCTGGGCTAGAATGAGAGCTCCTTGGTCAACCTCTCTAGGACATCCTTTTTGTAGATGGAGTCTATGTCCCTCCCCACCACGCAGGTTCAACCTACTTGTGGATGTGCATGTGGAACTAGGGATGCAGACAATAGCAACCTTCACTGCAAAGACACTTGCTGGTGGCAGTGGGAATAGGAGATAAACAAATATCTAATGTTCAGATTCTAAAAGGTCACACTCACGAACCCCCAATGGCAAATGAAGCAGCCACAACCAGAGCTCTTGGAAGTGAACAGGAGGACCAGGACTTCTCCATCAGCCCTTGTTGTCCATGTGTGCGTCCCTCTCGAGGGGGGTAGGGTGAGGGTGCATAGAAAGAAGGAGGCATGACTTGGGAGGCTGGCACAGCAACCTGAGAATCCAAACAGAAACTGCCTGCTTGAAATCTGCGCAGTCTTATCTGAGGCTTGGGTTTGTGCTTGTACCCAGGTGTTTGTGTTCTTCTCGGGAAACAATAGGCTCATTAGAGCACAAGTGAAGAAGTTACTTAATGGGTTCGTAAGTCACCCGGTTCCTACAAGACAACAGCCAGGCGGGCTGCAGATGAGTGAGAATCACTGATGAAGCTTTAAATTGATACACTCACTGAAGCGTGAGCTATCAATACTGACCTTGTTTGTAGCTTTCCGAGCAGGCAAATGGCGTTCTTTGATACCTTTGAGTAACAATCCATGCATTTAAGTTGATTTCAAACAACTGCATTTAGTTTAACCAAATAGCTCCATTAAATTGTTTCTGGATTTCTGAGAATTAAACTCTTATTAAAATAATGGTTTAAAACTTCTATTTTAGTTATCTAGTCTTCTAAAAATCCAGTTAGGGCAGAAGACTTTCAAATATTTCTTTCTAGAATGAAAACATAACCGAAAGCTTGAGGAGTCTGTAGTCAGAGTAAACCCAAAGAACTATCTGGCAGAAGCCAATATGAATTTACTCCTTGTTGGTTACCAGAGCTGCTGATATGTGATTTAACAGGCATCATTTTGTTAAATTCTCACCCATGACCTTGGAAGGTATAGCCAAGAAAATGAAGGTTTAAAGAAGTAAAAGGAATTACCCAACATCTCAGAGCTAATTAAGAAGATTCAAATCCAAGGCCTGAGTCCTAAGCCACGACCCCATATTGGCAAGAATATGATTCTATAAATACATAAACCCATAAATTTTTCTTAATTAAGAATATATGGCAGGAGAGGCAGGAGTGGTGGCTCATTGGTTTCGGCGCTTCCCTGACATGCAAGAGAATCAGGATTCCAACCCCAGCACCACATACACAACGAAGTGTCGGAGCAAAGAAAGCCACATGAAAAACTAAATAAAATTGTTTCTTTCTCTTTTTCTCCCTCTCACTGTCCCTTTCTCTCTATTAAAAAAAAAAGATTATAATCAGAAGAAATAAAAGTTGTCCATAGTATTGTTTCTCTTGTTTGGCTGTCAGAAAATGGTCTGTCATTTGCCCAGGTACTCAAATCCAAAATCCAGTCTCTTAGCTACCTCCCTAACCCACATCTCCACTGGTGCTGCTGCTTGTGGCTCTAATTTTCTCCCTCCAGGCCAGTCTCCACGCTGTGGCCACTCTCATTCTAAAACACAAAAGACTCTACTTCTTAACACCACCCGCACGCTCCAGTGTGTCGGCATCAAACCCAGACTCCTTAGGACAGCACCAGAGCATGTCCTGATCCAGTCCACCCCCACTTTTATAGACTCATTTTTTGCCTCTCCTCTTATGTGTCTGCTTCAAGTGATCATCTTACTCCTTATTTCCCAAACTCAGGTTCCAGAAGCGTCTAACTTACCCACCAGCGTTATATAGACGCTCTGTTCATGATGGGCAGAATTTTGTGATTCTAGGAGAAACAGAAATCACAGTTTGGACAATGGAAGACTTAGCTATTATCTATTGAATGTTTTCCTTGTTGTTTTTTTTTTGATTAAATATAAAAGTCAAAAATTACGAAGTGCCCAGCCTAAAATCACATCACTGGCTACTATATTAGTGGCATCATAACGTGTTCGTGCAAAGCCTCTCCACAAATTTCTGCACTTTGAGTTCTAAATTTAGTAAGTGGCAGTATCATCTATCTGCCTTTTATTTTAAGCTTCAAATTTCCCAATTTAATTGCACTGCCAGCTAGTGCTTTTAAGAGATGAAGTAATTACCACACTTAAAAGGCTTTCATACATTAAAAAAGAATTCTTAGAGACTTCCAACCTGAACATTTCCTGGCCAATTATTCATCCTCTAATTCATCAAATATTTACTGATACTGTGATACTCCCTTGTGACAAATATTCTATATAACAGGCACTGTGAAGATAAAGATGAGAACATATTTTCCTGCCAGGAGTTTACCATCTAGTATGAGCAAAAATGAGTATAAAAATTTTATTCAATATAAAGGAGGGATGTACACTACTTTGTGGAAGTATAAAGAAGAGGACAGATTCAAGGACAGTTTGGCAGCAAAGACACAGACCTTGGTTCTGGCCTGAAGGCTGGAACTAAGCTGAGAAGAGCACCAACAGCCCACTGCTCTGAGGAGGAAGCTCAGAGAACTTCAAAACTAATAATGGTTGGCCAGGCACAATGGCACATAACCATAATCCCAGCTACTTGGGAGGCAGAGGCAGGAAGATCCCAAGTTCCAGGGCAGCCTCAGCAACTTTTAAGACCCTGTCTCAACATAAAACAGGGTCTGGAGATGTAGCTCTGCAGTGCCCCCCCACCGGGTTCAATCCCCAATACTGCAATAACAAAAATAATAATGGCTAACACTAGCTCGGTACTGACAATGTACAAGGCGCTATTCAAAATATTTTTCATGTACAAATTCACATAGCCATCAAAACAATCCCATTTTACAGATAAGAAAACCCAGACATAAAGAAAAACTAAGTCACTTGCCTATAGTCACATAACTAGCAAGTGCTAGAACTGGATGGGATGCAGGCAGCCCAGTTTCTGAGTCTATGAACTCAACCACTGTGCAGACTATAATGTTAAATCAGCACTCAGGTGGTACAAGACAACTATATTCTGAGCTTCCATGAGGTATAATTTAATACCTTGAGTTGCTTCATAGAGCATCTTAACTCTTTCAGTTAACAAACCAGGCAGAATAAGTCTTCTTGGGTCCAGATCAGAAGTCTACAAACATTTTCTTCAAAGGGCCAGATAGTAAGTTTTCAGATGCTGTGGGTTGTAATCCCTGTCGTAACTTCTCATCTCTGCTGTTGTAGCTGGCAGGCACTAATGATGAGTAGGCAAAGAGGTCTGATTCTAGTAAGGCTTCATTCATGAGACTAACATTTGCATTCCTCGTAATTTTCATTTGTTATAAAATATTCTTCATTTGAAAATTTTCAACCATTTAAAAAGCTGAAATACTTTCTTAGCTCTCGGGCCATACAAAAACACAGAGATCTCATTGGCCCGTGGCCATAATTTGTCAATTCTTGGTTTAGAGTCTAGAGCACAACTTCTCTTCAAGAAAACTATAGGAACTGGCCCAGTGATGTACACCCACTTGGTGCTCAATAAATGTTAACTAACACTCCAGAGTGCCTTATAGGTGTGTGGTAGAGGGAACACCTGACCTGGAAGGAGCATGCAACTAGGGACTAGCAGAACAACCTCCAATCCCAGATCATTATTTACTTACAGTAACCTTGAGACAGCCATTAATCTCCAACTGGGCTTTGGGTTCCTGCTCATTTGTCATTGCCAATGACAGGCCATGGTATCCTTATAATAGCTGCATATACTTATTTTCTGTTGCAAGCTTGGACCTTTGCGTATGTTACCTTAATCCTTAGGATAGCCCTAGGAGTTAGGCACTAAACATATCCCCATTTTACAAATGAGGAACAGAGAAATTCAGAAACATGCTCAGCTGGCAAGTGGCAGGGCCAGAACTTGAACCCATTCTGGCTTCAGAATCTGGTCCTCAACTCCTAGGTTCTACTGCCTTCTTTTAAATGAATGAGCAAGATCTTCTTTCTAAACAAAGAAATGCTTGCACACTCATCCTTGGAATGGGGCTAAGGGATATTAGCAATGCAGTTCTGAGAAACACAAGCTAAAAAAATATAATATATAAATGATCCTACTATTTCTGCTTGGCATTTATTGAACATTTACTCAATATCAGGTCAGATATTTCACTCTGTCTTGTATCATTTAATCCTTCTAACAACAATTTTATGAGGTAAATACTATTATCCCTTTCAATGGATGGGAAAATTGAGGCATGGATGAAATTGCTTGTACAGTGTCCCAGATTGGTAAGCAGCAGAGGTGATATTTGGACAGAAGCCACACCTGATCTCAGAGTCCAAACATAACCAAATATTGGCACGCTTTCAGTCACACACATGTGTGTGCTATTACCCATCTATTCAGCTATGTTACAGGTTATGTAAGACTTTGACAGCTAGCCTAAGAACCTAAACACCATCTAAAACTTTGCTTCCATGGAAAAACGCACTGTGAATTTGAAACAACTGATTCACCGCAGATTCTGGAAAACAATCAGTGGGTAAATTTGGGGCTGCATATGTACCTTGGCACGGGTGGGATGAAGTTTGTGCTTTTTCATTTGTCTGCTTATGTGCATCACTGTCTTTCCTATGTATGAATGGTAGGCACTTTTGCCTTTGGAGAGAAGCTTGTCTCCTTCCTCTTACCTCCCTGAAGTGCATACTCATTGCTTCGCCCCTAGAGGACAATCACTGACTCTCTGGGTAACTCCTGACCACTAGAGGAGAAGGCTGTGTAATGACAGCTCTCACCAGCCACTCCAAATTTTGACTCAAAACATACTGGAGGAAGAAGAATGATCTGTGATCATGTCTATAGGCACACACTGCACAGTTATTGAGTTAAATTGAATCGAAAGGCTATTGATCAAGGTCAATGTGAGGGCCGAAGAGTAGCATAAAGAGGCTGAGGAATAGCTCTTGCAGTCTCAGACACAGGCTACTTGACAGGACCTCTGTGTGAGCTGTGCAGACGTTGGGTGGAATGGCTGGTAGTAACAACAATACTTATTAAGCTTGTCTTGTTCCTTTGCTTTTAAGGCATGTGCTATATTTATTAGCAGTGCTCCTGAAGGAGTCTCCTTAACATTGGATTAGCATTACCTTTCCCTGGAGTATTTTCTACGTCTAGAGCTATAGAGAGCGGTGAAAATGAGTTAAAAACAGAGATCTGGGCCTGGCTTGCAGGATGACCTTGCACAAGTCACTTTATCACCATACTTCTATTTCTACCTCTGCAAAAATAACAGTGCTAATACCTGCCCTCTTTCTAACTCCCCAAAATAAATCAATGTCTAAAAAGTGCCTTGAGCTTTTGGCTATAAAGGCAAGCTGTCCTTACCATCATTAATTAACATTTATTAATAGAAAAAGAAGTACAGACAACCCAAAGGTGATCCAAAATAGCGTTGAAAAAAACCTGTCTTCTTATATTAGCAACTGTCACAAAGCAGGCAATGGAAAGGAACTGTTTTCTTGCTTGTACTGCAGGACTTTCCTTCCTACAAACTGATTCACGTGAAATTCAGTTTTTAAAAATTGGGTACGAAGTCTCACTCGGAAATTTCTTAGCATGTGATATCATTTTCTGAAAAGATGTGCAGAAGGGAAATCTCACCTTTTTCTTGCTAATTTAACAACTGCTGGGTGTACATGAACCTATAATAAGTAGGGGAACACCCATTGACCGCCATTATAGCCAGTGTTTTAAATATGAAGACTCATTAATTTTTTTAAATGCATTATCTCTTTTCTCCTTCATCAGACTATTTTGGCTGAAATAATTTGACAGCAGCTTTTGGTCTTGTCTTAGAGGTCTTGCTGGCTCTGTCTGTGCACCTGTGTCTGTCCGTACAGCAAACCTGACTGTAGGACTCTCATCACAAATGAACTGTCAGATCATTACTACGGTTGATGCAGTATAATCTGTCTTGAAATTAAAATCAGTCTGGCCAGGCTGGGCGCTCACTTGCCACAGAGGCTAATTCACTCCTTGAATATGCATTCATGGAGATGTGCCTCGATTTGGAATCCAGGGGGAGTACACGTTAAGAGCAGATTTTCTGAATTAGCATTGCGAGAGGAAAGGGTCCTTCATTTAGACGGCTGCAGATGCCGCTCCCTCTTGTTCATTACAATTGCATTTCATCAGCTTTATGATGTCCACATGTCAATTGAGTGTGAGGATTTTGCACACAAAAGAGCCTCAGGGAAAACGACTCCACTAGCTAATCAGCTGATTATCATACCTCAAATGGGCTGCAGTACTTGCTGCTCCCAACCTGTATGGGCGAGAGCAGAATTGAAGATTAAGACTGCAAAGAAAGAGGGCTCTGCAGCCAGTTTAAGGAAATTAAAGAGGAATTTGTCAGCAAGGAGAAAGGACTCCAAGAGCCAAAGCGAAAGCCTTTGAAATAGATGGACATTTGAAACGAAATGACTAACATTTTCCTTTAGAGGGGGGTCGGTGGAGAAAGGGTGAAAGGTTAATTAACTATATGATCCTCCCTTTTATGCCCAGCTGTGTAAAGCTCCATCCTCCCCTGCCCTAGATTTTAAAATCAAGATTCAAGAACCCAGCCCAGTGTCAAAAAAAAAAAAAAAAAATCTTACAGTAATTGAATTAGTTTCTGACGAGTAAAGGATTCAACACCGCCTCTGGGCACCTCCTGACAGATTTTCTTGGATTGTTTGGGAATTAATCGATTAATAAGAAGGAAATAGTGATGGGAAGAGACGAAGAACGCATCCACGTGACTCCAAGAAGGGTGCTTGCTTGGGGAACTGTTTATGAGAGTCGTTAATTGAGATTTGTCATGAGGTATATTTTTATATCCTTAAAGGAGAGGAAATTAATGGGTGGTCTTTTTTCCCTTTATGTCTGAAATTTACCAAAGTTTTCTCCCAGCTCCCTAGGGTGTTCCTCGAGTCTATCTAAAATGCAGTTAGAGCCGAGGCTGTCTTTTGCTTCACAGCGCGCCTGCCTTATGCTTTCATCAGAGGAGTCTAACTCACACAGATGCACTATTTAACAATGCCATCCCCTGCTTTCATCAGAAGGGGGAAGGTTGCAGAGCCGAGCCCTGCAGAATAAGGGGGGCAAGTCCCCTGTGATCGGCGAAAGCTGAACATCGGTGCCAGTTTCCATCTGTCATGATAGCCTATCTCCGAACCTTCAATCTGTCAAAAGCCCGCTGCCTGGCTGAAGGCTCCAGGAGATTTGGTGCACTAAACACATTTGACAACAGCATTATCACTGCAAGGAGCCAGCAAAATGCCATCAATGTGTTAATTGTAACTGGCTATGTAAAGTGTCACTTCCCATATCATTTAACACCAGCTTCGCCTCTTTTGCAGTTCCTAATTTTCTACAGTTTATAAACATATGGATTGCTCTTGTAACAACAATGTGATCTTCTTAGCAGAGGTTTAATTTTGCTTGAATGCACTGCACCCAAGCTTCTATCAGGGCAACAGTGACATGGTGGGGCTTGGAAGGGGAGGGGGAAGAGAAAATAAAGGGAAGCTTGAGGGAGAGGAGCCAGGGAGGAGATGGAAGAGGCCAGCAGGAGTCAGAGCATTTCTCTCCAAGGCTACTGTGATGTTTTTTAAATGCATGGAATGCTGGTGCCTTTTTAAGGGTGTGTTCTTGCTAATGGGTAAATAGTTCCTTTTCTCTGGCAAAGAATGAAAAACACGTATCCAGGCTGTCGGCAGGCAGGGAGATTTCTCCCATCATAATATGAACAGTCTTGTAATGGTAAACAGGAGAGCAGCACATAAATAAATGAAAAATCCCCCTTGAAGATCTGAATGGGTTTTTAGCACCCAAGTACCTAATATTCAATTTCTAGTACAACCAGGGCCAGGTGTTAAATTTCTCTAGTTACTGTCACTAATGCAAATTAGATTCTTTTTCTGCTCGTAAAAAATCAAATCCACATTAGAAATTAGCTATAAAATGTAATGACTTAAATGCTATAGTGTTTTACAAATCTCCCTGCATTTCTATGGTAGATAATGCTGTAAAACTGAAAGAAGATAATAAAATATGGTAGGAAGTTGAGTTATTTAAAGGTCTTTTGTGACTGCTTACTTAAAAATGTGATGTATTCCTTTACTCTTCTCTCTCCCTGTCCCCCTTCAATTCGGGAAATGAGCACATTTATGATTCTATTTTTTTTTTACAATCTTAGAAGTAATCAAAAGCTATTTTTTAAATGATGCTGCAAGAGCAGGAAAGATCATTTGTATTGTTGAAAAAAATTCCACCTAGTGAGGTTTATAGTACCTTTGCAACTTTTAATCATCAGCGTTGTAACCATCCTAAGGAAAGTTAGGAGTGGTTAAATAAGGTTCTTAATTAGCATTTTCTACCTTCTTTAGGAACAGTATCCCAAATTTACCTAGGGGATTGCCTCATAGTCACTCACCACCCAACCCCCATTCTCTGTATAAGAATATGCAAAAGCAAAAGAGAAATTGCCACTTTAAAATGTTCCATTTTTAAAAATCCTACAGTACGCAGCAAAACAAAACTGAACCAGGAAGAACATAAGAGCTATATATTTGTCAATATTTAAGCCTTAGTAGCATTCCATTGTCTCTGCTATAGCATGCATTTTTCTCACCACCTCTGCCAAGTACCCAATTTAAGTCCTTAAATTAAAATCATAATGAAACTTTAGGCCCCAGATGAATCAGAATTTTCTTATAAAGCAAGCAAAGTTATGATTAGGATTAACATTTCTGAGCTCAGTTGATAAAAAAAAATTTTTTTTAAATCTGAGATCACAACACAGGTTTATCTGAAGAATAAACTTCATGTTTCAAGAATGCTTAATAAGAGAACAACAGTTTTTGAGCACACCTGTGTGCCCAGAATGGCGGTGTCACATGAATATTTTCACTTATCTTTTTTGATGGCAATTCAGAAAGTGGAAGGCCACACAACTTGTGACCCATGTTCTGCTGTCAGTCCCTGATGTCTCCTAGATGTGGTTTAGAGAGGCCTGCAGAGACCATCAACCAAGAAAAGGTGCCCTCCCACCTCCAGCCCAGGGCCAGCCATGCCCTCCTCTCCCTGCCACAGCACCCGCACCATGGCACTGGCTTCAGGGATCTTTACTCCTTCTAGGAGAGGTCCAGGCAGGGCTTTGTCAGGTCCCTCTTTGACTTCCCTAGCACAATGATGTCGGATCTGCCAGGGATGTGGACTCTCCAGTGAGTACCTGGTGTCAGAGCAGAGAGAAACAGAACAATCACTTATGTGTGGGCAACCTCTTTCCCTAGGGAACTCCGTGCATTTTTGAAGACTCACCTTCTCCTCCTGCCTTGGGTCCCTGACTGTACCATACTCATTCCAAGTGACCTCTTCCTCTTTCCGCAGCATGTCCAGTGTTCTTCCCTCTGCCCCATTGGTTGGCCAGTGAGTGACAGGTTTTGATCAGAAACCACTGTCAACGCCCAGCAGAAAGCTCTCTGCTTCCAGCTGCCTTTTGTCCTAAGGTTATCTTCTGACCTTCGCATGGATCCATCCAGACTTTCTCCAAGAGCCACCTCCCTACAGCTTCCTGCTTCCTTGTTTTGGCTCTTGTGCTTTCCTCCACATTCCTCATCCAAATTGACTCTCAGAGAAGGAAAATTCATTCATGGAAAGAACCTCCGTGATACTAATGTTTGAACTTTAAACCTACGCCAAAAGAAATTTGGGCTTTGTTTTATTAGGGCTGGGGAGGCCCTTCTCAGCCTTGACTCCATGAGCTCTGCCCTATCTCCTCTTAGGTTTGGCCCTATTAGTAACAAAAGACTTAAAAGATCTGTACTGAATTAAACTATTTCCCTGAAAAAAATGCATGTCCTCCTGACATGTGTGAATGTGACCTTATTTGGAAATAGGGTCTTTGGGGACTTAGTCAAACTGAGGTCATACAGGATTAGAGTTTCATACAACAAATATTAATTTAGCTACTATGTTCCAGGAACCACCCTCCATGAAAGGATTTCAATCCTGGGAACAGAACAGGGCCAACCTCATTGAAAATATTTTCCATTGGGTCTTGCTTTCTTTAAGGTTGCCCTTCATTTTGGAAACCCAGCACACTGGTAGCTGTTATACCAATGACTTCAAAATATAACAAAAGTATTCTCGAAGAAACAGAAGAATGAGGATGTATGGTTTAACAGAAAGAACTTGGGTTCTGACATATTCTAACTTCAATATCTGCTTCCTCCCATATTTATTTGACAATTGGGCAAATTGTCAAACTTTTTATGCCTCGGTTTTGTTATTTTGAAAATGGAGATAAAAAATATACCTGCCTCATAGAGGCTTGTGAAGATTAAATTATTATATGTAAAATGTTTAGAGCATTGTTTGCATATTTACCCTGAATAATTAGCATGTTACATAATATTATTATTGTCACTAATGAGAAAAGTAGTGTATTTAGCTGAGGCTACACAGCCATTGGAATCAGATTTGTAATCTTTACTTGTAAAATAAAACCTTACTAGATCCTGGGTGCCCTTGACCAAGTCACTTAACCTTTTGGAATCCCAGTTTCATCTGGGGTTGCAAAGATTAAAGGAGGCAAACGGCAAGCATTCGGCCAACACCCACTCTATTCTACCCCAACTCTGCAACCACATTCTGCATTTTGTGTGGGTCACGCTTTTTAAAATTACTAAATCAAGATTCAGCACAAAAACACACTAAAAGTTTCAGAGCAGCATTTTAGAAAGTAGCTAATGTTTACTTTCAATATTTTTTCCTAAAAATGCTAAGGAAGGCTTAAGGACCTTAAACAAAGGCAAACTTACACTTCTAATCTGTGTGTTTTCTCTACATTAAAATGATAAACTACATGGCCCCCTTATTTGCTTGGCTTCATTCTTCAGCTTTCAGGGGCTAGAAAGTCACACTGGATTTTTTGTTATAATGAGGATATTATAATATGTCACTACAGTGAATTCTTTCCTTTACTCCATGGATGTTTTACCAATAGCTTGGCTCTTAACCACCTTCTCTCTTCCTCCTTGCCCTCCTTTTCAGATCTGGAGAGTGACTATTAGAAGACTAGAGTGACACTCTGCCCCTTTTGAGTACGTCTCCTGTTTCTGATATTCTGCTTTCCCATGTAGAAATGCTTCTACTTTGTTGAAGTTAATAATAATAGTATATTGGTGGGCTGGAGCAGTGGCTCAACGGAATTTTGCTTGCCTGACATGCGTGAGGACTCAGGTTCAAATTCCAGCACCACATACAGCACTAACATCAGAGCAATGAAAATCAGACGAAAAAAAAATGAAAATGATTCTCTCTCTCTCTCTCACTCTCACTCTTAATAATAATAATAATAATGCATTGATTAGTTGGAGGGAGACAAGGGTTGAAATTCAGATTTTTCTAGTCTAGCCTTCTTGGAAAAGTACCATAAGCCTGAAAAAAAAGTGTATCAGTTTTTGCTGAATAACAGGCATCCCAGAGCTTAGCTTGCAATTGCATGGGCGAGCAATAGAGACCTGGCGCAATCTGGCTAACCTTTTGGTGGGCTCACTTGAGTTTCCCAATACAAGTGCAGCCATATGGCAGGTCACCTGGGGGCTGGTCAGTATAGGCTGACCTCATTCACATGACTGTCTGTAGGTGCTGGCTATTGGCTGGAGTAATTAGGGTAACTGGATCACATGTCTTCAGCAGGTGGTTCTTGACCCATTCACATGGTCACAGGGTTTCCAACAGCACTAAGAACAAACACATCCTCATAAGCCTCTCAATACATTGTGTTTGCCAACATATATTGGTCAAAACAAGTCACATGGCCTACCTACCTGCAGAGGACCACCCGAAAGTATGGATAAAGAGGGGGAAATAATTGTGGCCATTTGTATAATCTACCACAATTAGTATTTCCTATTCCTACTGTTGCCTGGAAGAAGTAGAGAATTTGTTCTAAATGGGCACTTTAAGGAAACCTCTACTATTTCCACATTCAGAAAAAGAGAATCAGGAATACCAGGAAAATTAAATATTAAGGAGTCCTCATGTCAGCAAAAAAAAATTCAAAAGAGCACTCAGAAGTAAATGACAGGTCTGCTTTACAGGGGATAAAGCAGTAGCTCTCATTTTGACTCTCCAGAAAGGATTTTGGTTAACAAGATTAGTCTCTGGACGCATATATACATTTTTATGTGACTCATTCAAACACCTTTATTTGTGCAAACATTTGTTCAGTAAATGTATACCAGAAACTGAAATAGGTGCTAAGGTGCAGAGGAAGTTCTCTGTCCTCATGGAGCTTAGAGTCTGGTAGGGAGGACAGATAGTAGCAATTACATTTCACAATTGTGATGGGGAAGCAGAAGAAAGGTCCAGAGGATATGGCTCAAGGTCCCAGCCCAGTCAGAGGGATGATGGTAGTCTTCCCTGAGCCCTGAAGGACGCGCCCATAAAGACAGAGAAAGGAAGACAAGACAGAGACCTATAAATGGACTGAGCAGAGTGCTGTTAGACAAGCCTGATGGTGTCATCAACCACGGCTGCTCAATGTCAAACAGCATCTACTCTAATGAATGGACCTCAGCTATTTATTAAGCAATCAGAGCGTGTTAGGTCCAGAGCACAGGAGCCCAGCCCCACCCCTCACCTTCACACCACTCTCTCCCCTGTGCTCAGAACAACCACCCAGGTTTGGGGCTGGTGAGCAGCAGGGACTCATACTCTCTCAGAATTCGGCTTTTCAGATTTTCCTGAAAAGGCAAGGGTCTAGCAGAATTTGGCTCTTGTTTGCACGTGGCAATGATTAATGGAAGCTGCCATCTTAATATGAACACATTCCTGTTTGCCATGCCCCATCTTCCTGCCTGGCCCCTGTGAGCATCTGAGTGTGCAGCTCCTAGCTCTTTCTGTGCCCCAATTTTTAAAATTTTTTAATATAACTGATAATAATAACACCCAAGAAACACTTCCAGATCTGGAGTGGTAAACGATGAAGTCCACATACAAGACTACCTTTTTCCCTTTTGCTTTCTTTCATCATTTTTTCCTCCCCTTCTAGAATTTTGATCTATCATCGTCCCAAAGTTAGATTTAGTGAATAAAATGGGCATCCGTTATATCCAAAGCAATTAGTTCTTAAATATACATTTTTATGATTTTATTCACAATACTCTTGCAATAATAGGTCTATATTCTTTATTTTTTTATTTCAACTTTAAAATTTTCCATCCTTCAAGCCAATCACTATAATAGCTGCAGTTTTTCATAGATTATGCCTTTGATTTTAAGTTACATATTACATTTGTAAGGAGAAATAAATATAAACAATGGTACAACTACATAACCTATTTCTAATACATTTATTTGATTAAAATCCATCTTAAAAGAAGGTTTCTGGGGCTGGTGCAGTGGTTCAGGGGTTGCTGCGCTTGCGTGGCATGTGCGAGTACACAAGTTCAAATCCCAGCACCATGTAAAAAACGAAGTGTCAGAACAATGAAGGCCACATGAAAAACTGAATAAAAAAAATTGATTCTCTCTTTCTCTCCCTCTCTCATTGTCCCTCTCTCTTAAAAAAAAAAATGGTGGTTTCTATAGATGAGCTGCCTGCAATAGGGATGAGCTTTTCGGGCTTCTGCCACCTGCTTTATTTTCAGACTCCTTCCATATCTCATCTAAATCTTATTCATATGAACTAGTGGTAGGGGTTTTGGGAGCCTGATAACATCACCACCTTTTGATGGGTAGCTCTCAGGAAAACTTTACACTATACCTACAGTTAGCCACTGTTAGCAATCTTGGTCATACTTTTGACACCTCAGTAAGGAATATCAATCAGGCATTATATGGTTTTGAATTCTTCCATTTACTAGAGTCCTTTAAAAATGTGGAAGAAGAATAAGAGTAATTTACTTCTTTGGTGAGCTTGACTAACAAATATTTTATATAATTATTATTTCAATAGTTTATAAAATAGTTTAGATCAATGACCATCTCCTCCAAATAAAAAACCTGATTATTTTTGATTAATGTAATAAGGAAATTTTGCTTTTTTAAATAACTTTAATGGTGTAGATATAAAGGACAGATCCTTGCTATCTTGTAGAGGTGGAAACAGAACTAAAGATTTGTTTCATTAGCCCTCTTCTTTTGCTAGTATGTCACTATATCATACCCAAATCTGGTAGAAACAACTATATCACCTGAATGCTTCAAAACATGGCAAACTTTTTTTTTTTTGGTACTTGGGATGGAACCCAGGAGTGCTTTACCTCTGAGATATATCCCAGTCCTTCTTATTTTTTTAAGTTCAAGACATGATCTCCCTAAGTTTCTGAAACAGCTTTCAACTTAGGATGCTCATGTCTCAACCTCCTGAGTCCCTGTGATTAGAGGTTACAGTGTGTGCCACCTCCAGCTTGCAAACTTCTTTTTTAAGTACAAATAACTCCAATTACTCAGAGCCCTCTAGAAACCAAATTGTTTTGCTGCACATCATTTTCAAGAAGGATATGATTAGTACAATAAATAGAAAAAGTCACCCTCGGGGCAGAGGTGAGGGTGCATCAGCACAGGGCTCAGGGTACATCCAGCCCAAACTCCTGCACCTCCTTCTCCTAAACTGCCACTGTGGTCCTGGATGAGAATTAGTGGACAGAACCAAGTCTCTGAACCCTTCAAGGAATCATTTGAGACTGAAAAAGAAGAATGGGATGTGTCCTCCTTATCTTAGCTAAGAGGATGTTTTAATGAGTCAGAATATCAGTAACCAAGGTTTTGCCACTGCCCTGGCTGTGTCCTATGTTTTGTGTGTTAGTTGGTGTGAGGCTGATACACAGTCACAGGAGTCAAAAAGGGGACAATTGTCACTTTTTCGAAACAAAAGGGCATGCAGAGCCAGGGCACCAGGCCCCAGACCTCAGTACCAGCTGAGCACCCCACGCTGCTGAACTACTGACTCCCAAACTCAGGTAGGTCACTGTGTCCACCCAAGAGCAAAGTGAGTGCGGGTCTCCACACCCATACTCACGGCCCTCCTCTTCTTTCTGTGACCCTCTCCTCCTACCCCAGGAGGCCACCTTCTTTACCTGCTTGCTCAGTAAAGATCTGAGAGCAGTCCCTTCAGATTGCTCTCTGCATTGCAGAAAGTGTGGCAAAGACTCTGGAATAACAGAATAGCTTTGTTAGTCTGGTAATTAAGACAGGAGTGACATTCAAACACAGCCTGGACAGGACGTGGCAAATTACTGTATTCTTTGTGTGAAAAGCTGTTCCCAGTCTTCTTTGTCTGCCCTCCTGGGATCTCATCATCTCCACTAAAAGTCAAAATGGGATTTTTGTACCCTCTATTCCCTTATCTTTTCCCCCCTAATATATATCTGCTTTGTGGGAGCTATGTTTGTCAAAATGTGCTAATTTATGGCATTCCGGGGGAAATGAGACCTCAGCTTTCCATTCTTGCTCCTTCAGGCGGCTTTACCAGGCATCTCCTCCTCCCTCCCTCGCGTCCCTCTGTTTCTGGGGGGTTATTTGCTAAACAGAACATGTTCTCCCGCCCCATCCCCCCCGCAACAGAGGAGGCAGGCAAATGGCCACTCGTCCTCCCTTTTTCAAGTATGTTATACATACAATTGTCTCACAGCTAATAGCTCCTTCTATTGTCCATAATTTATCACTGTCAAGGTTCTTTACATTTTATTTCCTCCTTATGTGTTTCATGAAAAATCCATGCTTCTACTATTGTGGCCCTGGATTTCATTAGCATAAACTGCATGATGTCAAATAAATATATATTCTGCATCACACTGGAGTCTGTGTTCTTTGCAAAGAGCAGGGTGTTACTTTTATTGGTATGTTTTCTCTCATTTCCTTATGGTCTTTTTCTTTTCCACTAAACCATTATGAAGTGAGTACCAAAGGTATCCTGGGTAATTAGCCATTACAGTACTGTCACAGAGGGTTCCGCAGTCAATACAAAGATAATTTGGGCAATGGTGAATGACAGTGCTGTCCAGACTTTTGGGATAATCAAGGACACATCCAGCTGTACCAGACATCTGTCAGACCCATGAATCATTTCAAATGGCTCGACAATAGCCAGGCAGCCCCAGCAAAGGTAAACACGACAGCAGGCAGCCACCATCCCAGGCAGCAGAACTTGTTCCTGCAGAAAGTCTGCCTCTGTGCAAGAGCAGAGCCCATGCCAAAGAGGACATGGGCATTATTTCAGGTTGGCTGAAAGAAAGAAAGAAAGAAAGAAAGAAAGAAAGAAAGAAAGAAAGAAAGAAAGAAAGAAAGAACAATGAAAATCAAATGGTTGAGAGAAGTAGCATGCATATTATGGGAATATTTGGTTTTGTTCTAGCCAAAAATAACATAATTATTCAAAAATAGCTTAGGATATATTGGTCATAATTGATCTTATATAATTAACTCTATTCAAACCTATCCAGACTTTTTTTTTTTACTTTTGTTTTTAAGAAAGAGAGGGATAGTGAGAGAGGGACAGAGAGAGAGAAAGAGAAGCAATTTTTATTTAGTTATTCATGTGACTTTCATTCCTCTGACACTTTGTGGTGTACGTGGTGCTGGGGTTTGAACTCAAGTACTCATGCACGCAAGGCAAGCACTGTAACTGCTGAGCTACCACTCAAGCCCCCTACCCAGACTTTTTAATACACCCAAGTTCTATGCTGGTAAGGACTTTTTTATTTTATAAATTAAAATAGCTTTTATGGCTTTCACTTACAAAGTTCCTCAGCAAGGGTGGCTCACTATTCACGGAGCAGTTTTGGCTGCAAAGTCTTGGAAGGGCATTGAAAACTCTCTTAAAATGGGAAGAAGAATGACCTGGTATTCCAAACAATGTAACGTAATGGCTCGCCACTGGTTTTTCAAATGCGTGCCTCCGAGGCTGACTTGCAGACGTAGAGCAGATAGAATTCTGATTCCAAACTGCAATTGATCACCTGATCACAAATTTTCTACAAAGGGGTGTGAATTTCGGTCAGAGTGGCAAAAAATGAAGAATACGAATGACGGTGGATGCTGGAGGGGCTGTGGGAAAAGAGGAACACTGTCACGTTGCTGGTGGGACTGCAAAACAGTCTAGCCACTCTGAAAGCAGTGTGGAGACTCCTCAAAAAATTAGGGCTGGAACCGCCTTTTGACCCAGCTATCCCACTCCTGGGTATTTTTCCAAAAGAGTTAGAATCAGCAAATTATAGAGATACATCTTCATCAGTGTTTATAGCAGCTCAATTTACTATAGCTAAATTATGGAACAAACCCAAATGCCCCTCACTTGAAGAGTGGATTCAAAAACTGTGGTACATATATACAATGGAATACTACTCGGCTACTAGAGAAAACAATATTATGGCATTTGCAGCCAAATGGATGGAGATGGAAAAAATTGTGCTAAGTGAAATATCCCAAACTCAGAGACTCAAGGGCCGAATATTCTCTCTCATTTGTGGAAGCTAGAATACAACCAGAAACAGTATGATAGATGGACAAACTAATAATGACCTCAATATTTATGAAATTTTATACGAGCAGGGGGAACCTTGCTTATGATGCTGGGGAAGGAAGAGAGGGGTGCCAGTGACGGGGGGAAAGATAGCAAGGATATCAAGGAGGATAAAGGGAGGGAGTATGGGGGATTCAACCCAGTGGGGAACCTTCAACTTCCATGAGAAATCCAATTAACACAGGGGTTAAATAGGGGGGAACATGGAACCTTTGGGAACCCAAGGGTGGAAACCATGGAATGGCATCAGCCTTGGCTTGCCCTGTCATTATATCTATATATATATATATTTTTTTTTTTTTAAGAGAGGAGGGGCGGGGACTTAGAATCAGCACATTACAGTGACACAGCAATATCAATGTTCAAAGCAGCACAATTTACTATTGCTAGGCTATGGAAACAACCCAGATGTCCCTCACTGGAAGAATGGATCCAAAAACTGTGGTACATTTATACCATGGAATATTACACAGCAATTAGAAACAATGATATTGCAGCCTTCGAAGGTAAATGGATGGCTATGGAAGAGATCATGATGAGTAAAATCAGCTTAACCCAGAGATCT
>PVKS010015930.1:0-32137 GCA_004027875.1 Aplodontia rufa
AATTTTAGAAAAGAAGAATCCCTGCTAGGGAATATTTCTTGTGAAATGACTACTGTACATGCCCTTGTGTGAAGGTCAAACTCAGTTAAATGTTGTTTTTGTTCTTGGGTCATTGATGATCTGACCTTTCTAAGTGACTTGATAAATATATTTTCTTTTCTTCAGGATTTTCATCAATGAGCACCTCCACATAGATAACCATTACCCATGTAGAGCTTAGACTTGAGAGGGATATTAGGGCTGTTATTTTTTTTTATTTTATTTTATTTATTTTGTTTTATTTTTGTAGCAGGGATTGGACCCAGGGGCACTTAACCACTGAGTCACATTCCTAGCCCATCTTTATTTTTTATTTTGAGACAGGGTCTCACTAAATTGCTTAGGGCCTTACTAAGTTGCTGAGGCTGGCTTTGAACTTGCAATCCTCCTGCCTTATCCCCCCAAGCCACTGGGAATCCGAGTGTCCAACACCATGCCCTGAAGGCTATTATACCTTGAGTTTAATCATCCAGGCCAGGAATGTTTCTTCATCTTGATGCTGGACTGTTTCATTCTCATTTAGAAACACATCCTTTCTTGATGTCTGGCTAGGCAAGCCTAGGGCCTTCAGTATTAATCTCCTAGCATATAATACCATTGAGTCATTTTCTCTAGCAGCATGGGTGGTCATTAAGGAAGAAGTAGACTGAGTTCCATGCCACAACCTGAAAAGAATAACAGGGTCTTTCATTTGAAGATGTGGCAGTTCAGCTCAGAGAGTTGTAAAATACCAGAAAAATAGCAGTGCTCTGGAATATTATTCCTGCCTCCTGTGCAACTTCCCAAGACAGAAGTAATTTACTATCCTTCTTATATTAGGACACACAAAGCATCATTTGAAAAGTACTATCTTGGATGAAATTATGTATTATAGTATAAGTAAAGAAAAAAATGGTACATTTTCTGTGACTTTGTAGGTTTGCTGTTTGAAAACTGATTGGACCTCACAACTGCCCTAAACCCCATGCTGGTTGACCCTAAGGATGATGAGAGGACCAATATTACTATCTGCAGACTTGACTAGAGCTAGGTTCAATGCATGATTTTTTTCTATGAATGCTGGATGCATACCTACAAGCTGAAAGAGAATACTGGTATTTGCAATATAAGTTTGGGAAAATGCTCAAAAACTTTCCACAAAATGAATTGAGAAAGTCATTTATGCTGCTATACCTTTTTTTTTTCCTGAAGATGGAGTAGGGGAAAGACTGAGAGAGAGAAAGAAAATCAATTTTATTTTATTTTTTCACCTGGCCTTTGTTTCACCAACACTTGGTTGTGTATGTGGTGCTGAGGTTTGAACCCAGGTCCTCTCACATGCCAGGCAAGAGCTCCAACCAGGAGCTCCAACTGCTGAGCCACAGCTCCAGCCCCTCTTCTACTTTTTTAACTTCAAACTTAGATACTAGATGCACTGGAGCCAATCAAATTCATACCGTGATTCCATCACATGGTATCAATCACTATACCATTTATGTTATCTAGACCCTTGCCTTGACTGGAGTAGTGTCACCTACATAGTCTTTCAAAGACTATATGATTCAATTACAATATCTTTCTTTCTAAATCATGTTTCCAGATTCCCCATACATGAATTGTCCCTTTGGCTAATACAGTTACATTCATACTAAAGTCGGAGATTCTTACCTGTAAACTATTTTTCTAACAAGTTGAGTGGAAACACCAAGACCTTTAAACTGTGGTTATCTTAATTTTCAAAGGTAATGTCCCACAGTTGAGGTTTTTGATGCTTTGCTTAAAGACAAAACATTCTATTAGAACTACCAACCCAATTGCCACTATACTTCTTTCTTTATTAAATCCAGACAATAATAACACCTGTTCACCGACTTGTTCTGAGCAGTTAACTAATATTTGTGATGTTTTTAGAAGTGATTGAAACATATTAAGGGCCTTATGTATGCTGGTTTTATCATTTCTGAAATAGCTATCTGTTATTATTTGGTTTTTATTGTTTATCATTATTGATACAGGAGATGCTGTTATAGCTGCTCTCCAGAACAATACGGCCTTGTCAGCGATGGGCAAAGTAATTAGTAATTGCTCGGACAGTTAGTTGTGAACATGGGTGCTGGTGTTTGAATCCGTGCACTCGCGCATGCCGGGCAAGTACAGTAACCACCGAGCCACTGCCCCAGCCCCCCACGGTGTGACTTTTGACTTAGGTAATTTCCTGGCAATATATCTGCTTTAATTATGAATGCCTTTCTTGGCATTTTAGTTACTTTTTATAGTCCATTGGACATTATTATGGCCAGCTTCCCAAATGATTTGTATAATAACTTTTGTTTTAAAAGCAGGAGTTTAAAATAATAATAAAAACATAGTACAATAAACCAGTAACAGTCATTTGTTATTATGAAGTATTAAGTCTTATGCATTATTGCTTGTGCTATACTTCTATGCAGCTGGCAGTGTAATAATCAGTTTCTGTCAGTGTTACCACAAATCCACAAATAGTGTACTACATTAAGATGTTACATAGTTGCATCACTAGATGATAGTGATTTAACAGCTCCACTCTGATCTTGAAACCACTATCTTTTAAATAAATGCTTATTCAGTTAGAAAAAAATACATTTCTAGTCCAATTTTCGCTTTTTTGAATTTTCCTGTGGAGAAAAAAATAGTGCTTTTTTTAGCTAATAGTAATACATATCTTAATATTTGAGAAAAATTCTTCTATGAATATTTGTATATATTTTTCACACATAATTATATCACTCCATAGTCAAAATTGGCCCATGTTT
This sequence comes from Aplodontia rufa, assembly GCA_004027875.1. Lineage (NCBI taxonomy): Eukaryota > Metazoa > Chordata > Mammalia > Rodentia > Aplodontiidae > Aplodontia > Aplodontia rufa. The sequence continues at coordinate 2,811 of PVKS010015930.1, forward strand.
TCCACCATACCAACAGATTAGTAAGGCTAAAACATAATCCTATCAAACGATATGAAAAATAATGGCAAAATTCAACATCTATTTGTAAAGGAAAATTCTCAGGAAAATATGAATGCAGGGGAATTTCCTAAAATTAATTAAAAAATTTACAAAAAACCTCCAGGTAAAAATTAATAAAGAACAACAAAATGCTTTTTCTTTATAACAAGGTCTGCAAGCTATAAACTTTTTGGTATTTTTTTAATTAAAAATATCTCAATATTCGCTTCATTCTTCTATAATGCTTTTGTTCAATATAACATTCTGGTTTGTAGTTCTTCTGGCACTTTATGCCATTTTATTCCATCTTTCATTGTTTTTTTCCTAGAATCCATCATTTGAATTATTTGCCTATTAATAATGTGAAGTTTCTTCCTGTTTTCAAGATTCTTCTTTTTTTCTCTTAGTTATCACAAGTTAACCTGTGAATTTATTAACCTAAATTTATCGGAATTTACTTTTGGCATTTATTCAGATTTTTAGTCTATATTTTTGTGTTTTTACTAGATACGGGAAATTTTCAACCATTAGCTGAATACTTCTTCAATTATATCTCTCCTTCAGAGACTCCAATGAAATAAATGTTAAATCCTTATTATAGTGCAACTCAACACTTTCCTAAAATTCTATTCAATGATTTTTAAGTCTGTTTCCCCCTTTGTTAATATTAGCTAATTTTGATTGTTTTATCTTCAATTTGGTAGATACTATCCTCCATCATCTCCATTATCCTGTGTTGGCATTCCTTGAATTTAAATAGTCTGTTTCTGTCTTCTTTATATATTCGACCGATTTTCAGAGACTTTTTCTTTTAGTACTGGGAATTAAACCCAGGGGTGTGTTAACAGTGAGCCAAATCCACAGTTCTTTTTATTTATTTATATTTGTATTCTGAGATAGGGTCTCACTAGTTGCTTAGGACCTAAGTTGCTGAGGCTGGCTTCAAACCTATAATCCTGTCTCAGCCTCTGAATCTCTGACCTTACAGGCACGCACCACCACATCCAGTTTGCTTTTCAGAGACCTTCACTTTTATTTTTTTTAAATATCTCTCTAATTATTCATTAAAGCAATTCTATATTAGCTACTTGAAATTCCTTGACAAACAATTCTAATATCTCTGCCATCTTGGTATTAGCCTCTATTGATTGTCTTTTCTCATTCAAGTCAAGACCTATATTGCTGTTTGTGTAATGAATGACTTTTGATTGAATTCTGTACACTTTGTGAATTATGAGAGTACAGATGTTCTTCAAATTTCATATTTTAACTACATTTGGACACTGCTTTTGCAGGAGAAGGGGTATAGGTTAATTAAGCCCATGCAGAAAGGAATTCTAGGTTCTCCCCCTTGATTTTGTTGACATCTGACAAAGAGGGATTTTGTGTCATTGCTGGGTAGGGAGTGTATTAGTGCAGGCTCCCCACAAAGTTTGAATGAATACTTCCCTTGTTGGGAAGGAAAAGATAACCTCACTATTACTCTCCATGTGGCCTCCACTGACATTGAAAGGAGAAGATAACCAGGGTTACCACAGAGCAATTGTAAAAGTCCTGACATTTCACTAAAAATTGCCTGAATCATCCCAGTAGGGAGGGAGGATCACTGTGTCATGAAAATAGCCTATAAACTTTTCATTGAGTGGAACTATTTTTCCCCAATAATAAGAACTTTATATCTATTGGTAGAAAGGGTTGGTTGTTACCCAGATTTGTCCCTGATTCATACTGACCCTCCCTATTTCCTGGTTGCCATGGGCTGAGCATCTTTCCTATGCCATGCTATTTCTGCCATATTTCTGAGCTTTGTTCCTTTGGCATGAAATTTCTACCATAAGTGTTGGACAACCATGGAGTGAACCTCTGAAAATTTTGAGTCAAAATAAGCTTTTCATACTCAAATTGTTCTTGTCAGTTGTTTTGGTCACAGCAACACAAAGCTGTCTATATGGTCAATTTGGCTATAATTTGCATGCAGAAGACAAAGGGAAGCATATTATAGAACTCACAGATGTGAACTGAAACGTGATTCAGACAGGTTGCTTTAGTATATGAAATGCCAGTGTGCTTTGCTTAAGTTATCTCTTCTTTCTTTCTTTTTTTATACAGAGAAAGAGGAAGAGAAAGAGAGTCATTTATATCTTTTCATCAGACTATTGTTTTTCCTCCACTTATTTCTGTGTACAGTGCTGGGAATTGAACCTGGGTCCTAGTGCATGCCAGGCAAGTGCTCCACCACTGAGCCACACCTTCAGAACCAGGTACAAGATACAGTTTCTAAGGGCATACCCCCAAGAGACATTCTTCTTTCAGCTATGCTCTATCAGCCTATACTACCCAAAAGCCCATTCAAATTACTAACGCATCAAATGAATTAATCTATTCGTAAGGTTAGAGCATTCATGATCCATTCTTTTCACCTCTGAGAATTGCTGCATTACCTAACATTACCTAACATTAATGTCCCATTTAAGATCTAAACCATAACATTGACACTCAATATTTTCTTCAATTTCACATTAGAGTCACTATTCTTATTTTTCTTTTTAAAAAAATAAGAAGAAGAGATAACTGAAGCAAAGCACACTGGAAATTCAAATATTAAAGCAATCTGTCTGAATAAAGTTAAAAATCCATGTGGATTTAGAACAATTGAGAGATTCATCCAGCCCCTGCTTTGCCAGTTTCTAGAGCAAATCCTTGGAAATCATGTTTCAATTCACATCTGTGAGTTCTAAAATATGCTTTTCTTTGTTTAGGGGAATTAGATTTTTAAATGTTAATGAAACTCATTAAGGTAAATGTTATTTTTTCAATAGCACACATGGTAATTTTCATGTGTTAACACTTGACTTTTATTCTGAGATTTAAAATACTATCACCAACCTTTTCTTTAAAAGTTTATGAACAAAAACACAAGCAGAGCATGAAACTACAATGAGCAGCCCAAGACATATTTTAAAACTTGTCAGTATATGAAGTGACTCATTTAAAGAAAATTCAAGACTGTTGAATGACAAAAACACAGTTCAGGTAATCTTTTAAGAATACATATCTAATCAGCACAGAAAAAATGTAGCAAAAAAGTGGCAAGACAATAATTTTTGCATAACCATCCACTTCAACAAAGTAAAATATTATAAATAAAGTTAAGATTGTCAAGCAAAGGTAATGAATATAGTAAATATACTTGGGGACTAGAGCTGAGGAAACCACATTGGACTCAGAGTGATTCATGAAAGCAGAGGTCTTGCTAGGGTAAAAGCTTTGCTCTAAATAAAATAAATGTATAAAATGAAAATCATTGTTTGTGTAGTTTTTGTATTTTGCATTTTTGTATGTTCTACATAGTCTTACATATTTGAGGAAAATGCTATTACATATTCAAACATACATAGATATTGACAAAGTAAGTTATGGTCAATCCTAGTCCAAGATCTGCCCCAATTCAACCATTCCCCCATCTCCTGTCTCCTCTTTAATATACCTATGGTATAGATGGAAATGAGCTGCTCATGGGAGTCAAGTGTCCCCAGCTGTATTGATCATCCCCTGTCTCTTTCACTTCACTCACTGCCTTCTTCCCTTCTCCCCACACCTTCATAGTCATGGTTCTCATAGCTTATGTGAAATTTCAAATATGTGGAGTGTATTATTTAAACTTAGCTAACTTTCATCCTGCCATAGATTTTATTTCAGCTTACACATGAGAGAAAACATTCAACTCTTGAGTCTCTGAGTTTGGGATATTTCATTCAGCATAATTTTTTCCATTTCCAACCATTTGGCTGCAATGCCATGATATTGTTCTCTCTAATAGCAAAATAGAACTACATTGAATATATATAACAGTTTATAAATCCACTCATCCAGCAAGGGGCATCTGAGTTGGTTCCATAATTTAGGTATTATAAATTGAGCTGCTATAAATATTCATGTAGCTAAGTCTCTGTAGCATGCCAGTTCTAGCTCTTTTGGGAAAACACCCAGGAGTGGGATAACTGGGTTGTAAGGTCTTTCCAACCCTAGATTTTTGAAGAGATTCCACAGTGCTTTTTAGAATGACTATACAATTTTGCAACCCAACTAACAGTATAATAGTGTTCCCTTCTTATTAATGGTTTTTGGACTTCACTGAGAAGTTTTTGTTTAGTTTCCTAGCCCATTTATTGATTGGATTACTTGTGCTTTGCATGTTAAGTTTTTTGAGTTTGTCGTATATTCTAGATCTTAATCCCCTATTGGAGGTTTACCCTAGAAGGTGATTCTCTCCCACTCTGCAGGTTCTGTCTTGACACTCTTGACTAATTATTTCGCTGTACAGAAGCTTTTCAGTTTAATGGCATTGGACTCATTGATTCTTGGCTTTAATTCTTTTGCCATGGAGTCATGTTTAGAAGGAGTTGCCTACACTGATGTTGTGGAACATTGATCCTATCTGTTCTTCTAGCAATTTTTAAGTTGCTGGTTAGTTCTGAATTCTTTGATTCATTCCTATTTGTTTTGTGCAGGGTGAGAGATAAGGACCTAATTTCAATTGTCTGCATATGGCTGTCCAGTTTGTCTGTCACCTTTTCTTCCATGCTATATTTTTGTACCCTTTGTCATACATCAGATGGTTAAAGACTTTGGGTTGTCTCAGTATAATCTACTCTATTCCATTTGACTTCATGTCTTTTTTTTTTTTTCTTTTTAAGAGAGAGAGAAACAGAAAGCAAAAGAGAGTAATAAAGTGAGAGAGAGAGAGAATCAGTTTTATTTAGTTTTTCATGTGGCTTTTGTTTCTCCGACACTTCTTTGTGTACGTGGTGCAGAGGCATGAATCTGTGTCCTCGAGCATGCCGGGCAAGTGCCATAACTGCTGAGTTACCATTCCAGTCCCTTCATATCTGTTTTGAAACCAATACCACATTGGTATCAATGTGGTATTTTTTAAATATAGACCTATAGTATGATTTCAGGTCAGGTATTGTGACAGATCCTCTTTCATCTATCTTACTTAGCAATGATTTGTCTATTCTGGGTTTCCTGTTGTTCCAAATGAATTTGCAAATTGCTTTTTCTTCATCCATGCAGAATGTTATTGGTATATTGATGTGGATTGCACTGAATCTGTACACGGCTTTTGGCAAAGTGGCCAATTTAATTATATTGATTCTGCCTAACCATGAAAATAGAATGCTTTTTCATTTTCTCAGGTCTTCTTCAATTTCTTTCCTTTTTCTTTTTTTAAGAGAGAGGGACAGTGAGAAAGAGAGAGAAAAAGAGAGACAGAAAGATGGAATCAATTTTATTTAGTTTTTCATGTGGCTTTCATTGCTCCTAGACTTTGTTGTTTACTTGGTGCTGGGGTTCGAACTCCCATATTTGTGCATGCTGGGAAAATGTCGTAACCACGAACAACCACTCCAGCCCCTTCAATTTCTTTTTTTAAAGTTCAACAGTTTTCATTATAGCTGTCTTTCATACCCTTTGTTAGTTTAATGCTCAAGTATTTTATTCTTTTTGAGAATATAATGAATGCAACAGATTTCCTGATCTATCTTCAGCAGAATCACTGCTGTAGTGTAAGAAACCTATTGCATCATGAGTGTTGATCTTGTAACCAGCCACTTTTGTGAACTCTAGTTTTGGGTTTTGGGTTTCCTAGGTATAGGAACATGTCTTCGGCAAATAGAGAGTTTGTCTTTTCCTATTTGAATTCTTTGATTTCCTTCTCTTGTCTGATAGTTCTGGCTAGGGTTTCGAGGACTATATTTTTTTTAAATTTATTTTTATAAGTGCATTATAGTTGTACATACTTATAGGATTTGTTGTGACACATTCCTAGATGCACACAATACAATAATACAATTGGTTCAATATCTCCCCCACACCCTCCTACATTCCTCCTCCCATCCCCCAATCTCTTGTCTTTCTTCAGGGTCCTATATTTTTCCTAAAAAACCCAAGTATACTGACATAATTCTTCTACCTATTAATAACATTTTTTATATACATGACTATAGCATATACAATGACATACTTATAAATGTTTGGAATGTACCTTGCTTTATCTCAGTTCCAACATTTTCCCTTCTCCCCACTTCCTATCATTCCTTGTAATTCTTTGATATATTTGACCATAGGATTAAACATTGATGTTTTCATACATGTTCATGCAGTATAGCTTGTTCAAATATCTTATGGAGTATCTTGCAACTGTATAGCATAAATATTAACATATTGATATTTTGTTCTATGGTTCTAATGCATAATTTTGTCTACTTTTGTCCCAAGGCTGGATTTAGCTCCAGTCTCCACAAATGAGGGAAAACATTTGGCCCCTGACTCTCTGGGTTTGGCTAAATTTGCTCAGCATGATTTCTTCCATTGCCATCCATTTACCTTCAATGAATGCAATATCATTGTTTCTAATAGTTTAAGTATAATGCTGGCTATGAATTTGTCATAAATGAATCTTTCAAAATTAAAGTATGTTCATTTTGTCCCTATTTTATCTAGAGTTTTGAGCATAAATAGGTGCTGAATTTTACCAAAGGCCTTTCCTGCATCAATTGAGATGATGATATTATTTTATCTTTAATTCAGTTTGAGTGGTAAATCACGTTTATTGATTGGTATATGTTGAAATAGCGCTACATTCCTGTATTGGTGCTCACTTGATTGTGATGTATTATTTTTTATGTGTTTTTGGACACTATTTGTTAGAATTTTATTAAAGATTGTGGAGTATATGTTCATCAGGAAAATTTGTCTGTAGTTTTCTTTTTTTGCTGTGTCTGTTGGATTTTTGGTGTCAGAGTTATGTTTGCCTCATAAAAAGTACTTGGGAGGTTTCCATTCCTTTCAATTTCATGGAATAGCTTACTAAGGAGATGCTTTAATTCTTCAAGGTCTGGTAGAATTCTACTGAGAATCCATCACGTCCTTAGGTTTTCTTTTCTGGAAGGTCTTTTATTGCTGTTTCTATTTTGCTGTCCAAGATGGTTTGTTTAGATTTCAATGTCCTCCTGGGTTGATTTGGGAATGTTTTATGAGGCTAGGTATTTGTCCATGTCTTCCATATTATCAAACCTAGAGCAGCAGTCTTTCAAAAAAAAGTTCTGATAATATGCTGAATTTTGGTTGAATCAGTGGTGATGTTTCCATTTTCATCTTTGATTTTGATTTACTTCACTTCATTCTTCTTTTTGATGAGATTGACCAGGGGGTCAGTCAATTTTATTTATTTTTTCAAGGAACCAACTCTTTGTTGATTCTTTGAACTGTTTTTCTGTTCTCAATTTCATAGAGTTCAGCTCTGATATTGGTTATTTCCTGCATTCTACTGGATTTGGGATTAGATTTTTCCTCTTTTTATAGGGATTGAAGTGGGTGCAAAAGTTTATTTATTAGGGATCTCCCATGATTTTTGATGAATGCACTCTGTAATATAAATTTACTTTTTAAGAATGCTTTAATACTCTCTCAGAGATTGCAATGTGTTGTGCCATCATTCTCATTTCTTTCCAAAAACTTCTAGATTTCTCTTCTCATTTCATCTTTGATTCATTCTTAATTTAAAACAGTATTATTCAATTTCCATGTATTTGTGTACTCTCTATTGTTTTGTTTTGTTTTTTTTTTTTGTTATTTGCTAACATTGTACTTTTGTCATCTGACAGGATACATGTGATTATATTAATTTTATTTTTATCAGCTAAGACTACCTTTTTGGACTAGGATATGATTTACTTTGGAGAAGGATGCATGTACTGCTGAGAAGAAGGTAAACTCAATCAATATGGTATGGAATATTCTATAAGTGTCTGTTAAGTCCAATTGATTAATAGACTTGTTTACATTAGAGATATCTTCATTGATTTTTTTTGTTTTGATGAACTGTCTATTGTTGATAGTTTTGTATTAAAGTCCCTCAGTATTATTGTGTTAATGTTGATAAATAGTTTAATGTCCTTGCGTGCTTTTTCCACATATTTGGAAAGGTTGTAATTGGGCCCATAAATGTTAACTATTGTTATATCTTCTTGACATAGTGTTCTTTTTATCATGATCTGACCTTTATATCTTCTAATTTTTGGCCAAGATTAACTATATCAGATATGTTATCACAACAATGTCTTGCTTTCTGGAGCCACATACCCGGTAGGTTTTTTTGCCAACCTTTCACCTTCAATTTGTGTCTATTTTTGACTGTGAGGTGTGTCTCCTGTAAGCAGCAAATTGTTGTATTTTGTTTTTTTTATCCAGTCTTCTAATCTGTGTCTTTTGATTGGGGCATCGAGTCCATTCACGTTAAGTGTTAGAATAGATATGTTTTTCTGGGTCCCTGGCATTGTGGCCATTGCTGTATTTTGCACCATCTTGGCTATCTTTTAGTGAGTTATGTTTTTATTGACTTACCTCTTTTTATGGGCTTTGGGAGTTGTTAGCTTGTTCCTGTTTGGAGTTTGTCTTTGAGTATTCTCTGTAGAGCTAGTTTTGTGTTTGTGTAGGTTACAAGTTTGTTCTTAGGGAAATATTTTATTTCCCCAACAAATTTAAAGCTGAGTTTTGCAGGGCATAGTATCTTTGGCTGGAAATTATTTTCTTTCAATATTTGAAAAATATCACCCCATCCCCTATTGACCTTTAATTTCTGACCTGAGAAATCCACAGTAATCCTTATTGTTTTGCCTCTGAATAGGATCTGGTGTTTTTCTCTTACTGCTTTTAAAATTATTTCCTTGATTTCTCTGTTATTCATTTTGTGTATGTGTGTATTGAGTTTCTTATTTATTTAGATCTATTGGGTGTCCTATAGGTCTCTTGAATTAGAATTTCCAGACAAGTTCTGATATAGGGGAAATTTTCTTTGGTTATCTCACTGAGAAGATTCTTTATGCCATTCATTTGTTCGTCTATGTTCTCCCATATACCAATTACTCTCATGTTATTTCTCCTGATCTCATCTCATACCTCTTGGTCTTGGAAGTTCTGATCATACTCAGTAAGTTGTTTTTTTTTTCTTGTCTATCTTCCTTGCATTCAAGATTACTAGCCCACCTTCATTATCTGATGTTTGTTCTTTAAGATTTGAAGTTCTATTTTCTACTGAATTTACTCTGATATATCTTCCATTGAACTTTTAATTTGGTTGACTGTGCTACGTATCTTTTCAGAATGTCTCATTCTGTATCAAAGTGATCTTTCAGCTTCCAAAATTGCTCTTATTTCCTTCCTAAATCTTCTTTTAATTCTTTGATTGTTTTAAAAATCACATTGTTGATACTTTTTTCTAGGTTTTCATCTAGGACCCTACCTATAGACTACTTGGCTGGGGAGTTGTGGTTTTAAGGGTGAGAACTTGTTCCCTTTTTCTACATTTTCAGGGCTAGGGAGTGCACCTGTGAGCCCTCTTTGGTTATTTAACTTTGCAGATGGTGATGAGTTGTGGGGTTTTTGTCTCTTCAATAACTTGGGCTGGGTGCCATTTGGGAAGTTGAAATTAACAGAAGGCTCCCCAACCTATGGTCAATTATTGGCCTTTGTGATTCCTAATACCTCACAAGTGAAGGCAAAAGGTACAATATGAGCAGCCAATGGGTACAATAAACAGTATTAACCATGTCACTTTATTTCTTCTGAAGCTATTATCATGCTGATTACTACCCTTGAGCAGAATGGTAGGATTAGCAACTATCTTTTGTTACAACACTATTAACCAGCAGATTATAACTGTATTAAACACAACCAAGCATTATCAAATTTGACATTCACATCAGATTTCCACTAATGCCCTCAATAAGGATGTATAGACAATATGTCAGTTAAAGCATACAATAAACAGTGTTGAACTGGTTAATCAGTTCCTTTAGTAGTCGATGCACTATTAATTATCACCTATGGGAGGAAAGATGTGATTAGCAATTATATACAGATGAAGTAAATTGATGTTAAGCTTACAGACATCTGAGAATGAAGAACTGAGGTAGGAAGGTAGAGAGTCTTTTGATTATGAAGCAAGAGTGGAGTACAGAGAAAGTACAGACATATTGAAGAGTATTCTGATTACCAAAAATAAAATATCAAAATCAAAAAACAAACAAAATTTTTAAAAAATAAGAAAAGAGAGAGAGAGAGAAAGTGGGAGAAACTAGGGGAATGATCTTGAGGGGGGTTAGGAGAATAGATTTTGGCTATTGCCAGAAAATAGGAGAGATATGGGTAACAGAGAAGTGAACTACTAGGGTGCTATACGGCCCTGGCCTCAGGTGGGATGGTAAGTATTAATATTTACATTAAAGCATGTGTTCAAGGAAAAGGTAAGAAATATAAGTAAGTAGAAAAAAGAAACAGGTCCACAGCAATAACACTTACTCCAAACAAAAGCAAACACATAAAAATATTTTTAAAAATTCAAAATCTGATATATGGACTTGAAGTGGCCCCTGATGATCACCAGTAAAGTCTGACTAATTATCTTGGAATGTTTTCCCAGAGTCTGGCATTGTGCAACTTCAGAGAGGATGGGGAAGGGTTTGCCCTCACCAACTCTTTCACTCCTTGATCCATATATCTCTGGTTTAATTGTCCTGCAATCTACAGTAGATCTAGGCTCTCCTCTCCCATTTGGCTAAATTTGTCTTGGGGTTACAGGGGGATCTGGGACTTGGTAATGAGGATCCCAAACAAAATTCTGCCTGTATGCTCAAAATGGCTGCTTCCTGCATTGCTTAGGGCTGGAATGAGGGAACAATGTTCTCTCCTCCAAAGCAGATATGCCATGGAGTTATTGCAGTTTAATTACAGAGCAGAGCTCCTGTGTGCACTCTGCCCATACACAGCACAGTGTAGGATCCTGACAGGATTGTGGGGAAATCTGCCTTAGATTCCCAGCTCCATTTCCCTGCCTGTTTGTCCAAAATTGCTATTGTCTGACATCCTCATAGATGTGTGGGAAGATCTGCTCCCTCCTCCACAACAGAGATGATGAAAGGACCTGATTTCAACCAAATGCAACTTTTCTACATACAGTCAGTCTCTGTGTGGTTGAAGGGATCAGACTGAGTCAATCAGTATCTTGCCAGCTTCTGTATTGACTGAGGGGTAAGGTGGTCCCTGGTGTGACTAGCTGGGTCTGAATTGTTTCTTCTTTTCCATTTACTACACTCAAGTCTCCAAGTCACTGATCTCCCACTGACCTGTACTGTGTTCAGCAAATCTTTTCCAATACACACATCTTGCAGGAAAGCATATTTCCTCGTGCTTCTTCCTTTGAGGTCAAGGAGAGTGCCTGGGGCAACTTCCCTGCAATCCAATATTTTCCACTGTCTGAAACATTAAGTTTTAAATACCAAAGATATTCATTGAAAGAAATAAAGAAATAAAAGACTATAGACTCTATAAAGGAGACCTGTCACCCAGAAGAAAAAAAAAGGAATAATTTTAATAGAGTAAGAGGGTTGTTTTGATATTTAAAAAATTATGAAATTTATGCTCATGTGGTTTGATTAGAATAAAAGTCTGGATCAGATTAGTTCATCAAAGGGCAATAGCAAATGATATAATGCAATGTGTGACTATGAAGTTATAAAACTATGGTACAGCTTCTAAGTATTAGTGAACATTCAAGGGACTTTTGGCATGAATTTCTCCCAGTCCTAAGACTTTTGTAGTACTCTTCTTGGGACAGACTCAGGACAAATTTTTACTGGGAGAAAATAGAAGTGGCTTGGTTTTACGGGAATGATAGGCATGTCATAATGGTGGTTCTAGTCACTGTTATTCTATCCATTTTTTGATCTGTGCATATCATTCTCTGTGTATGTGTGTGTGTGTATTTCATTCTACAGAGATTTATGTTATCATGCTTTGACTTGTTGCAGCATCCTTTTATACTTATAATGAAGCAAGTATAACTATAACATAGAACTATTTTACTGAATTTATTTATTGCTTCATAAATCTGAAGCAGTGATATTATTGCAATCATTAGTTATTTTTTGCAAAGACCTGTGCCTGAAATTTTTCTAAATGAAAGTTTGTATTGATCATTGTGCAAAATTGTTGTTTCTACTCAGAGAAAATATTCATATTTGGGATACATGAAATCATCATTAAAGTAAATTGTATAAAACATTTCAATATAAGGAATTAAATGGTTAATATAAACATATATATATATATTAACTGCTCAATATTCCAAATTTATGTTTGGTATACTTTTTAAAAGAAAAGAAAAATAGGGAAAAAGAATGAACTTGAATTTGACATTTTAGAACTGCTAGCTGGATTATAGTTCCTAAACCAGGATGTTATAATACAGAAGAATAAGCTGAAGTTGTTAAATTGGAATAAACTGATTTATCTGTCTTGCAAAGCATAAAAGTAAAACCAAATAATGCATTATAAAACTCTAAGTTACCATGTGATCTTACTGGACTGTATTAATAAAAAGAATTCATTTTCGAAAAAGAAGATGAAATTAATTTCTGCAATTGAGAAAATTTCATTCCTTAAATATACTGCATTTTATGAAGTGTTTCAACGCCATAATAGTAAACACAATTCATGAATTATTATAGGAAACTATTTTATAACATCCATGGAATATTTTCCTCTTCTACATGTCAACTTATTACCAATCTTAATTTGCAAACTTGATTGCTATGCATCATCAAATAGACATATTCACCGGTTCCAAGATTTTAGGGTGGGGACCCTTTAGGAGAACATTATTCTGCCTGTCACATTCATTATCCCAGCAAACTGCAAGAAGATAAACAGGATAGTAAAATTATATCCCAATCCTACAAGTTTAGATAGATTGTCTTTTAGTTATCTTCCAAAATACTCTTTCTTGGAGGAAAGAAAAAAATCCCTCCAGTGAGCCAATTTCAAGACAGCCTAAGGCATAGATAATGGGACTTTAAATTTTTTTTCCACATAGCTTCTAATATCCAAGCCAATCAGATTATTTATCCTAGTCATTATTAAAAAAAAAAAAGACAGGACATTAGAAACTCACTGGTTGACCTTCTAGCCTTGGCAAATCAACAGAAACTTCAGAATCAATTTTTATATATGTAAAACAAAAATATTAAATGCCACATAGTTAAATATTAAATACCTTACATAGTTCCAGGACTTCATGAAGAGGAAAAAATGCATGTGGAGGAACCACAAACATGCAAGATGAATGAAATATACAGCTGTATAACTTATAAAAGCACTTTGAGTCCTTGAGGATAAAAATGTGGAAACAAGATTCTTTAACATTTCAACTTTCAGGTACTTTGCAGGAGAATGCCAACACAGCCCTGAGTCCATTATAAATTGACTTCAGTCTTTTTTAGACTTAGAAAAATGTTTTTTGTGGGGCTGGAGCAGAGGCTTAGAGGTTATGGCGCTTGACTGACATGCGCATGTATGCAAGTTCAAACCCAGAACCACATACACAACGAAGTCTCAAAGCAACAAAAGCTATGTGAAAAACTAAATAAAAGTTATTTATCTGATTCTATCTGCCTCTCTCTCTTTCACTGTCCCCTCTTTATTAAAAAAAAAAAAGACAGAAAAGAAAAATCTTTTTTGTAATGAATTCCAGTGCGGATTGAAATAATGTTGAGTTGAATTTTATTTTCTCAAAATTCATGTTAAGATTCCAATTCTCAATAGTTCATAATGTCACTGAATTGGTAACTTAATTTTAGAGGAAATTAAAGTAAAATAAGCTTAATAAGGTGGACCCTAAAGCAATATGACTGCTTTCCTTATACTAGGAGGAAGTTTGGACACAGATATGTACAGACGAAGTACAGTGTGAAGGCATAGGGGGAAAGCAACCACCTACAATTCCAGGGAGTATCCTGGAACAGATTCCCCGCCCCCCCAGGCCCTAAGAAGTTTACCCTTCTGACACCCTGATAATGGAATTCTAACATCCAGAAATATAAAAAAATAACTTTCTATTGTTTTTGCCACCAGGATATGGTAATTTGTTATGACAGAGGCCTAACAAACAAATGACAGGGTGACCATGTTAATCCACAATAGATGGTGCATTCGCATAGCACACAGCTTTACAAATATTTATTATCATTTCACCCATGCACTCCACAAACAGAAGTGCCCAGTGCCTATATGTGTGTATGTGTGTACACACACACAAACACACACACACACACAGTATTAAGCATGGAGGTCATATAGGTTAATTAACAGTATCTACATTGAAGATGTTTAAAATCCAGCATATAAATCATTGTATTTTTCTCTCTTGTCTCTTGTTTTTATCACAAAAAATTAGGAGAGCTTGCTATTAAATAGTAGGTCAAAAATTCGCTGTAGCAAAGGCTTATACAACTCAAAACTAATGACATCCTGAACTGTGAGTGATTATCTAAAACATCCCACCCTCCCTTGCAATTTCTCTTAAGTTCCCAAATTTCTCAGATCCCTCCTTCTTCCCCTTTGGATTGCTTATTGGTTATCCTAAGTAGACTTACTCTAAAGGGGGCCATCAAACCAGAAAGAGAGATCTTTTATTGTAATACAATACAAATTAGACAACAGCACTTTGGATATCCAAATTCTTCATGATCGTGTCAACTTCCTCAACAGCAATGGCAAATGGCAAGAAGTTCCTTTATGTACAAGCCTTCATCTATGCTCGTATTTGCCCTTCTCTGCCAAAAATGCTCCCCTCACCGGCCCTCCTCTTCCATGAAGACCCCCCCAAACCTTCCTTGTGCCCCCAAACCTTTGAATACCTGGCTGTATCCAGCATAGGAACCTCCTCCCTATGCCCTACGCCTGTCCCCGCCTTTCTCCCCCACCACCGTGCCTTCTTTGTCCTCCTCTACCTCATTCTCAGACACCCTCTCCTTCTCCACCCACTTCAGAATCCCCATAAACCACATCCCCTCCATATATCTGATTGACTCCTCCAGCCCTTACCCTTCGCAAAGCTGCAGGGCAGAAGCATCCTGGTTCAAGACCCATTCTCCATGTCAGATCTTTCCTAAATTGAAGAACCATTGGGATCTTTCTCTGAAAGTGCTGCCCACGCCATAAGGAATTTCTTCACACAACATAATCTTATAATCTAACCTGGCATGATATATACATATTTTAACTTCCACCCTAAGAACTGATGAAAAAAGCATGCATCTGGTGTTCAGCTGCAGCCTGTGGGGCTGAATTACACTGCCCAGCTCTGGTTGGATGTGCTGTCACAGGGGAGGCAATTCACCATCGAGAATGTAACTGAACCATACAGACCCCATCTGGACCACAACAGGAAGATGAAGGCATAAAGAGCAGGGAGCACACAGTTGACTGCCTTTTAGTGGGCCACAGTATTGGGAATCCCCTTATCCAAACTCATTAAATTACCCAAAGAATTAGCAAATGGTTTAAAAGAAATGTCAAACCAAGTAGAAAATTTGCAGGACCAGCGGGACCCCTTGAACCAGTGCTCCTCCAAAACAGGAGAGGATTAGAATAACTGACTGCAGCCCATCGAAGTGTGTGTGCTCTTCTTCAGGAACAAGGTTGTTTTTTCACCCACAAATCTGGCCTAGTGGGAGATGAAGCAGCATGACTGAGAGTCCTAGCCACTAAACTCCTGATGGCTAAGTACATTACAGCCCCCTCACTTGTCAGATTGTTCAATGACTGGTACCCTTGTTCCCCCTACCCCTCATTTTCTTTGATCTGCACTTCTTGTTCACTTTATTAATTATTTTCAGTTGTTCCTGACCAACTGGATCACCACCATTTAGAGAGCAACAACCCAGAACATGTGAAAATGGCCCTCCTGTTTCAATCCAAATAAATGCATCCATGGTCCCCTGACAGCAGGAAGTAGCCAAAAAGAGAATGTAGCCCTTCCTCCTGTTTATCGTTAGAGTCCCCAAGGATGGCACAGGAGTACAGTCATCCTAACTGAGACATGCCTTTTTAGTTCTTAAGTTTCATGCTAAGTTTCCATTTCTCCAAAACAACCCCCACCTGCATATTGCCTGATAAATCCAAATGACAAAGGGCAACTCCTCTCCCAGCTGACTCCTACTACTGAATACTTCCTTTTTGCAGGGACTTAAAAACCCCTAGACTGTGAGAGAGGCATGATCTGAACCTGTAGGCCAAATGCCATGCTCAGGTTTATCTCTAATAAGTTTGTCTTGATTGTTGAGCCATCTTCAATGTTATTTCTATCTTTCCAAGCTGCCTGACAGTGGGGAGGCAGGATGGTTTGTATAACTTACTGCCACTTGCTTGCCATTAAACATAATACTTAGATGATTTCATTTGCAGATTTGTCAGTGTCTCCATTACAAACAAGGGTTCCATACTTTCTTGCAAGGACTAACTGGAAGGATGTTCTTAAATGCCCTGAACATTATCTAAATGGAGAAAGTCATTCTATTTTTGCACATGTTACATATACCATGATATGCTAAGATATAGTATATTTAAAATAATACAATATGATTGATAATATCTGCATCATAACTAGATGTATAATCTATACATCATAACTAGATGTATAATCTATACATCATAACTAGATGTATAATCTATATATCATAAATAGATGTATAATAAGATGTATTTTTTAATTTTTTTTTCCTTTTTGAAGTTCTTTGGGAGAGGGAGCTGGAATTGATTGATATCCCAGCTTAAGAGAATAAAATAATTGCCAAGAGGAAAAGTCAGCTTCATGAGGTAATGAAGGACGGAGAAATTTAACAATTTGAATTGAAATGATTAGGGAGGCTTTAAAAGAAATACAGAATTGAAGTTGTACATTCCAACCTGAATAAAATAATATGGTGAAAATGAAGCAAAACATGTAACATGAACAGAAGTTGTTTAAGGTTTTGGTGAATGAGAAAAATATATAGCAAGAATTTGGTTAATCAAAAAAGTATGACTTAGAATGCAATGTAAAGTTATTTTTCTGTCTCTCACTTTCCACTAAATAAAAAAAAAAAAAACAACTTTTAAGGTATCCAAACACTAAATATGCATCATGGCCAAAATGTGGAAACATCCTGATTTTCCAACAAATGCTCATTTGATAAACATAATTTCTTATATCCACAAATAGAATACTATTCAGTGATAAAAAGGAATAGAGTATTGATGTTTGTTACAAGATGGATGAACCTATAAAACATTATGTTAGTTGAGAGAAGCCATTTACAAAGGACTATCCATTATATGTTTCTTTATATATATGAAAGGTCAAGAATAAACAAATCTGGGGCTGGAGCGGTGGCTCAGCGGTTTTGGCGCTTGCCTGGCAGGCATGAGGACCCGGGTTCGAACACCAGCACCACTTACACAACTAAGTGTTGGAGCAACTAAGGCCATGTGAAAAACTAAATAAAGTTGTTCTCTCTTTCTCTATCTCTCTCACTGTCCCTCTCTCTGAAAAAAAAAATCTTTATTTAAAAAAAGAAAAAGAATAAATAAATCCGTAGACACAGAAACTAAATAATGGCTAAACCTGGGTCAAGGAAGTGGCAGTATGTGTCATAGCTAAGGGGCAAGGTTTCTTTCATTATTTTTTTTATGTCCTAAAATCGGTTGTGGTGAGGGATTTACAACTCTGTAGAAATATTAAAGCTTATCCCCATTAATTGGTAAATTTCTCAATACATATAACCTTTGAGTCACAAACTCTTCTTAGTGCTTGTGAAGCATTAACTCTTATTATAGTATTATGAGTTACACACTGTTATTATCCCTCTATATAAAAAAAAAAAACTGAAGCATAGAGAACTGACCTGCTTATTGTCACACAGTTATGTGACATAAACTTCAATTGAGTCCATGCAGCCACCATATAGAATCTCTGCTTCAGTTTTACACTATGCTGCTTCTATCAGGCAAAAAATTAATTTACCCATTTATATAATAGCAGGAACCATCTGGATATTCACCATCATGTGAAAAATCACAACTAAATGCTCATTTTTTGATTCAGAAGGCTCTGCAGCATTATATGTACTATGCCTTGCTCTTGCCACATTGCAAACCCAAAGGAACTCTAACTTAAAATAAAACATTGCTTTTCCTCTATTGCACGTTGCTCTTTTAATCAGAGTTTACTATGTGCATCAATGACTTGAAACTACCAGCCGTAACCAATCATTCCTACAATTGTCATACCCTGAACTGCCTGCTCTAAGAAGAGGCTTCTTTGTGTTGACACATATTGCTTAGCTGCTGGCATGAAAAGTTGTTTTCTCACTGAAACTCCACTTAAAACACTATTGATTTTGGCTGGATGACAGGAAAAAAAAAATAAGAGTCACTATCTCATTATCATCTCCCTTGTATTAACCTAGGGACTTTTGCTGTATATTGGCAATTTTCCAACCTAGGGATAACATATCTAAGAATTCCAATTTTCAATATTCAGAAGAGTGAAAAATACTGTTAATACTGTTACTGCTTTTTTTTTCTTCTACATTTTTTAATCCAGTGAATGAAATAAAATAGGAAGTTTTTCTCTTGGGTGCACTTCTTAAATACAAGTTATTTAATTGCTTGATAAAGCATTTCTCAGCCACAGAAATTTCTATTTCTGGCCAAAGTAGGAAAATTCTACTGAAATATAAATGGAAAATTTTAGAAAATCAGTTATAACTGCAGTAAATATTAACATCTATCCTTTCTATTTTTTTATTTGTTCAGCATCAATTTACCTAATGAAGGGATTTGTTGGTTCACCTTCATGAATGCATACATATTGACAGAGTTGCTTTAACCACATCCATGCCCAGGATCTCCCCACTTCCCCCAATATCTAATCTCATGACTTCTCTGCAGTTCCCCCAAGTTACAGAAATCAGTGACCATATTCATATAATGTAAACTTTGAAATTACTAAATTTATACATTTTCCTGGATATATTTGGGGCTCTCCTAAGAATCAAATGTACTCTACAGTATTTCTCCCCCAAATAGCAATAGTGCGAACAGCTTATGTGTTACTTCATATTTGTTGGGTCTGTTAAATAAATTTGACTAACTTTCATACTATCTTAGATCCTTAAGTTTCTGGGTTTGGCTTGTTTTGCTCAGAATGATCTTTCCCATTTCCATCCAATTAATTGCAAAAACCATGATATTGTTTTTTCTAATACTGAGGAGAACTCCACTGTGGTGTATACATATGTGATATGTGTGTGTGTGTGTGTGTGTGTGTGTGTGTGTGTATACACACACATATATATATATACCAGTTTTTGGATTAATTCATCCAGTGAGGGGAATTTGGGTTGTTTCCACACTTTTGCTATCTTAAATTGAGCTGCTATAAACATTGGTGCAGCTGTATCTCTGAAATAAGCTGATTCTAGGTTTTCTGGGAAAATATCCAGGGATGGGATAGCAGGGTTATACAGTGGTTTGATCCATAATTGTTTGAGGAGTCTCCACACTGCTTTCCAGAGTGTTTGTGCCACTTTGCAATAGTTTCTTAGAGTTCCTTTCTCCTCACAACCCTTCCAACATCTGTTATTATCCATATTCTTCATTTTGCAATTCTGACTAGAGTGAGGTAGAATCTCAGTACAGTTTTGATTTGCATTTATCTGATTGGTAGTAGGGTAGACCACTTTCTCATATACCTTTCAACATTTTGAACATTTTGTATTGACAAGTTTCTGTTTAGCTCCATAACCCATTTATTGATTGGAGTGTTTGTGTTTTTGGTGTTAAGCTTTTTGAGTGCTTTTATATGCTGGGTATTATTCCTCTGTCAGAGAGGTAACAGGCCACAGTTTTCTCCCATTCTGTAGATTCTCTCTTCACACTCCTGACTAACTCCTTAGCTGTGCAGAAGCCTTTCAATTTAATGACACCCTACTTATCAATTCTTGGATTTAGTATTTGACTATGAGACACTTGTTAAGGAAGAATGAGCCTACACCAATATGGTGGAGTATTGATCCTATTTTTCCTTCTAATAATTGTATGGCTATAAGTTTAATTCCTAGTTTTTTGATCCATTCAAATTTGATTTTTGAGCAGGGTGAGAGATAAGGATCTAATTTTAGTTATCTGCATATGGCTGTCCACTTTGTCCAGCACCATTTGTTAGACAAGCTGTCTTTCTTCCAAGCTATATTTTTTGCCCCCTTTGTCAAATATCAGATGGTTAAAGATCTGTGATTTAGACTCAGTGTTTTCTATTCTATTCCATTGGTCTTCCTGCCTATTATGATGCCAAAATCATGCTGTTTTTGTTACTACATCTCTATAGTATAATTTCAGGTCAGGTATCATGATACCTCCAATCTCATTTTTTTTTCCTTTTTTCCTTTGTTTTGTTTTTCTTAATAGTGTTTTGGCTATTCTGAGTTTCTTATTGTTCCAAATGAATTTCAGAATTGGTTTTTCTGTATCTGTGAAGAATACATTGGTGTCTTGATGAGGATTGCATTGAATCTGTACAGAGCTATCAGCAGAATGGCCATTTAAACTATATAGATTCTGCCTAACCTAGAACATGGGATGTCTTCCACCTCTCAGGTCTTCTTCAGTTTCTTACTTCAATGATCATATTTTTCATGTTAGAGGTCTTTTACTTCCTATGTTAGATTAATTCCCACGTATTTTATTCTTTTTGAGGTGATTGTGAATGGGATGGATTCCCTGATTTCTTCTTCAGAAGAATTGCTTTTGGAGTATAGGAAAGCAATTGATTTATGATTGCTGATCCTGTATACTGCCACTTTACTGAATTCATTCACAATATCTAAAAATCTTCTGATAGAGTTTTTTTTTTTGAGTCTTCTAGGTATAAGATCATATCATCAGTAAACAATTATATATCTCAACATAATAATATTGTGTTGGATTCCAATTCAAATACCTTTGCTTTCCTTCTTTTTTCTGATACTTTGGCTAGGATTTCAAGGACTAAATTGAATGAGGTGGATAGTTTTGTCTTGTTCCTGAGTTTACTGGGAATGCTTTCATTTTTTCTCTATTTAGTATAATGTTGGCTGTGTGTTTGTCATAAATGGCCTTGATAAAATAAAGGTAAGTTCTTTGATCCCTCTCTTCTCCAGAGTTTTGAGTATAAATGGGTGTTGGATTTTGTCGAAGGCCTTTTCTGCATAAATTGAGATAATTGTGTAGTTTTAGTCTTTAATTCTGTTCAAGCAATGAATAACATTTATTGAATTGCATATGTTGAAACAGCCTTGCATGCCTGGAATGAAGCCCTCTTGATCATGATGTATTATCTTTTCGATGTGCTTTTGGATGCAGTTTGCTAGGATTTTGTTAAGGATTTTGTGTCTGTATTTATCAGGGATATTGATCTGTAGCTTTCTTTTCTTTGTGTATCTTTGTTGGAATTTGGTATCAGGGTATGGTTGACTCATATAAAGTATTTGGGAGAATTCCAACCTTTTCAATTTCATAGAGTAGCTTACTAAAGAGATGTGTTAATTCTTTTGTGAAGTTGTGGTAGAACTGGGCTGAGAATCCATGAGATCCTGAGCTTTTCTTTTTTGGAAGGGCTTTGATTGCTGCTTCATTTAGCTACTTGATATTGGTCTTTTAAGCTGTTCAATATACTCCTGTGTCAGTTTGGGTGTGTGATATGTGACTAGGTATTTATCCATATCCTCCGAATTCTCTAACTTGGAGGAGTATAATTTTTCAAAGTAATTTATGATAATCCTTAGGATTTCAGTTAACTCAGTGGTGATGTCTCTATTTTAATTTTTTATTTTGTTGATTTGTTTCATTTCATTCTTCCTTTTGGTGAGGTTGTGTATGGGTCAGTCAATTTTATTTGTATTTTTGAAGAGATGGTTCTTCATTGATCCTTCATATTGTTTCCTTGTTTTCAATTTCATTGATTTCAGCTTTCATCTTGGTTATTTCCTGTGTTCTACTGGATTTGGGATTGGACCATCCCTCTTGTTGTAGGGGTTTGAGGTGGAACATAAGTTTATTTATCTGGGTCCACTCCAGATTTTTGATGAAGACACTCATTGCTATAAATTTTCCTCTTAAGTATGCTTCCATATTGTCCCAGAGATTACAATATTTCATTCTCATTCATTTCCAAGAGTTTTTAATTTCTTTTTTAATTCCTCTTTGGTCCATTCTTCATTTAAGAAGGTACTACTCACTCACCATATATTTATGTACTTTTTGTTATTTTTCTTGCTAGGATCATATTGTTGTGGTCTCACAAGATACATGGGATTATATCAACTTTTTTGTATTTGCTGAGATTACCATTTTGGACTACAATATGATCTGTTTTGGAGAAGGATCCTTGCACTGCTGAGAAGAAGGAAATCTCACCTAATTTGGGCTGGAATATTCTGTAGATATCTGTTAGGTCCATTTGACTTACAGAGTTGTTTGTACTGGAGATATCTTTGTTTATTTTTTGTTTTGATGATCTATCTCTTGGTGATAAAGGTGTATTAAATTCCCCTAATGTTATTATTTTGAAATATATAAGTGGTTTATGGAGTAAGTTTTTTTATGTATTTAGGAATGTAGAAGTTTAGTGCATAAACGCTAACTATGGTTATATGTGCTTGATGCAGCATTCCCTTAACTAAGATATATTGACCTTCTTAGTCTCCTTTGAATAATCTTTGGTCCAAAACTACTTTGTTAGATATGAATATCATGACATTGGCTTGCTTTTGGGGGCAGTAAGTATGCTAGTGTTTTTTTTTTTTTTTCTGTTGTTGTTGTTCTTTTTTTTTTTTTTTTTTTTTTTTTTTTTTTTTTTTTTTTTTTTTTTTTTTTTTTTTTTTTTTTTTTTTTTTTTTTTTTTTTTTTTTTTTTTTTTAATTCCCAACCTTTTACCTTCAATCTGTGGCTGTCTTTGGCTGTGAGGTGAGTTTCCTGTGAGGAACAATTTGTTGGATTTTATTTTCTAATCCTGTCTGCTAATCTGTCTTTTGGTTGGGACATTGAGTCCATTCACAGTTAATATTAGAATTGATATGTGATTTTGGTTCCCTGGAATTGTGACCTTTGTTCTATTTTGTACCATCTTAGATATATTTTAGTGAGCTGTGCTTTTCTCTGATTGAGGTCTTTGGGAGTTGTTTGTTTGTTCCTCTGTTTGAAGTTTCTTTTTGAGTATTCTTTAAAGAGCTGGTTTTGTGTTCATGTGTGATGCTAATTAGTTCTTTTTATGGAAAGTTTTTACTACCCCATCAAATTTGAAGCTGAGTTTTGCTGGGCATAACATTTTTGGTTGTTAATTATTTCATCTCAATGTTTGAAAAATATTGTTCCATGCTTTCCTCTCCTTTATGTTCTGGTTTGAGAAATACACTGTGATCCTTATTGGTTTGCATCTGCATGTAACTAGGTGTTTTTCTCCTACTTCTTTTTAATATTCTTTCCTGTTTTCTGTTTTCCATTTTAGATATGATGTTTCTCACTGTGTTTCTCATTCAGTTAAGGGTGCTTGGTTTCCTATAAGCCTCTTGAATGTGACTATCTTGTACTATTCTGATATCAGGGAATTTTTTTTCATCCCATACTTCTTAGAAATTCTGATCATGATCAGTAGGTTTTTTGCTTGTCTATCCTCCACATGTTCAGGATTACTCAGCCTGTTTTCATTGCCTGATGTTCTTTCTTTGAGAGCTGAATTTCTATATTCTACTGAGTTTACTCTGATATCAATATTGAGCTTTTAATTGGGATGACTGTGTTTTTCAATTCTAAGAGCTCTACTACATCTTTTTTCAGTGTCTATAATTCTTTATTAAAATGATGTTTCAACTCCTGTAATTGCTCTCATATTTCTTACCTTACATCTTCTTTTAATTCTTTGATCATTTTAATAATCAGTCTATTGTTACTATTTCTAAATTTTCATCCATACCCCTAACCATGGACTCCTTGACTGGGGTATTATAGGTTTCAGGAGAATTGTTTCCCCTTTTCCTCATTTGCAGTGTCAGGGTTTGGGACCTGAGATCTCTCACTGGTTATTTCACTTTGGGACTTTGTTGTTTTTAATGGGTTATGGGGTTTTGTCTCTTTTCTTATTTGGGCTGTGGTATAATTCAGATAGTACAGTTCAACAGCTGGCTCCCCAACCTCTAATTTGTAATTGACCTATTTTCAGTAGGTCATGAGATAAGGGAGAAGAGTCAATATGTACCCAAAAATCAAAACAAAACAAACAAAAAACAATGTCTTAATGAAAAATTGGGAGAATTGAGAGGATTATGTGTTATTTCCACTGAACAGGTCAAAAAGGTCAAATTTTACAGCGGTGGTAGCTGATCACATCTGGCTCCTGAATGAAGTACTTCCTTGTTGAGTTTGCTAGAGAGCCTGTGTTTTGCTGTTCTCAGCTGCAAGTTAGATTCCCAGAAATCTTCCCAGTATTCTTCTCACGTGGAGGGGATGCAGTCCTTTACCACCACTGCTTCCTATGAATACAGCCTTTTGACCTTTCTGAGTTGAAACCATGTGTGCTTTTGTGTCTACCTGTCCATACTCCTGGAATATACACCTCCCCATACTTGAGGGTCCTGAGGCCCTCACTGGCCCTAAATAGGGTGGCTTCTGAGGCAGTCTCTGTCCCAGAATCAGGGAGCCTGAGAGAAAGACATCAGCCTGGAATATCCAACCCCTGGGTTAGTCTCTGCTCCAGATTCAAGAGGACTGAAAGCAGACTCCCATCCAGGCTTAACAACTCGTATCAGTGAGTTGACAGTAAGAGAGAGAGAAAGTAAAAGAGAAGCAATTTTTATTTAGTTTCTCATGTGATTTTTATTCCTCTGACACTGCTGTGTATGTGGTGCTGGGGATTGAACTCAAATACTCACGTATGCCAGACAAATGTCATAACAGCTGAGCTACCACTCCAGCCCCTCATATTTTTTAGTAATAAATTATATTTATTGCCATAATCGTTTACCCATTCACCTATGAAAGTCTTTTTTGTTACTTCTAAGTTTGGGTAATTATAAATGAGGCTTCAATAAATATTCATCCACAATTTTTGTGTGGACAGACATTTTGAACACCTTTGGTTAAGGACCAAGGTCCATGACTACTGGATTTTGATAATAGGATGTTTAATTTTGCAAGATACCTCCAAACTGTGGGTGATAGTTAATTTTTGTTGTCAACTTGGTTTGAAGGATATGTAATTCTGTCTTAAGGTGCTTTCCAGAGATGAATAGCCTGTAGGTCAGCATACTGGGTGGAAAAACCCTCCATGAGTGTGGCTGGCACCATCCAGTAGACTTTGGGCCTGGATTGATTGAAAAAGTCTTCTCAGACATTCATCCTTCCTTCCTAAGTGTGTTTCCTTCTGCTACTGCTACTTCCCTTGAACTTCAGATTCTAGGTTCTTTGCCTTTTGACTAGGACTTGCATCAATGGCCCTGTACAGGGAGTGGGAGGCTCTCAGGCCTTAAGCTCTAGGGGACTTTATATTTTTGTCTCTTTATGAGGCTCTGGCTTCTTGAACTGAGCTGCTACTGAACCCCCTGCTATCCAGCTTCCAGATTATGATACTGGAATTTTTGGCCTTTGTGATCTATGAGACCGTCTAATAAATCCACTTATATAAATACATATTCTATTGATTCTGATTTGGTGATTAATCACTGTCTTGCAAAGTGGGTATTCCATTTCACATGGAAATTAGCAATGAAGGAATGGCCACATTCTCATCAGCATTTGGTGTCATCAGTGTTCTGGATTGTAGCCATTCTCCTAGGTGTGTAGTAGTAGTATATCATTTTTGTTTTAATTTGCCTGATTAATGTGTTCTTATCATTTACCAGATAACATTATGTGGAACATCTTTGCATATGTTTATTAATCATCTGTATATATTCTTTGGCGAAGTGTCTGTTAAAGTATTTGTCTCATTTTCAAATCAGGTTGTTTCCTTATTGTTGAATTTGTAAGAGTTTTGCTTTTTAAAATTTCAGATAATAGTTTTTTTATCAGATGTGCCATTTTAAAATATTTCCTCCCAATCTGTGGCTTATCTTGTCATTATATTGGCATTTTTTTTCTGGGTAGAAATTTTTATTTTTAATGGACTTTACTTATTAATCTTTTTCTTCATATGAATGCCTTTGACATTGAAAAGTCATTGTTGTCTTAAAGGTCATGTAGTTTTTCTCCTGCATTGTCATCTGGGAATTGCATAATTTTGCATTTTATGTTTAATTGTATGATTTATTTTGAATTAATTTTTAGCAAAGGGTATAAGATTTTTGTCTAGATATTTCATTTTTTTGTATGTACATGTCCAGTTGTTCTTGCATCATTATTGAAAATCATTGTTTTTGTTCTACTATATTGCCTTAGCCTTAACATATTTCTCAAAGATGATTAATTGACAAAATATAGGTGGATTTATTTCTGAACTCTCCTCCACTCTCTTCCATTGATCTGTTTATCTTTTCTTTCACCAATAATACTGTTGATTACTAGAGCTTTATAGTAAGTCTTGAAGTCAGGTAGTGTGGGTTCCCTGTTTTGCCCTTCTCTTTCAATATTTTGTTGACTAGTCAATACATTCAGACTCTATACAACACGTAATATTAGTTTGTTGACATCCACAAAAAACACTTGCTAAAATTTTTATTGAGATTGCATTGAATCTATAAATCAAATTGTGAAGAACTGACATCTTGCCAAAATTGCATGTTTCCTTCCCTTTAATATGGGACACATATCCATATTTGAATCTTCTTTGATGCCTTTCATCCAAATTTTTAATTTTTCCTCATATAGATTCCACACATACATTGTTAGGATTTATATCACAGTACTTAGTTTTTGCTGATACTAATATATATAGTTATAGTTTTATCTTTTTTATTTCAAATTTCACTTATTTATTTCTGGAAAAGTGATTGACTTCTATTTCTTAATCTTAAATCCTGCAATCTTGCTATACTCTTCTTGTTTCATTTCTTGTTGACTTTTTCAGCTTTTCTACACAAATGATCATCTCATCTGTAAATAAAGAGATCTTTATTTTTCTTTTCCAAATCTGTATACATTTTATTTCCTTTACTTGTCTTATTATATTAGCCATCTCTACATTTTATCTTTTTATTTCCTGATTGCCTGTTTTGAAATGATGAGGTAAATCATTTAACTTTTCATACAAGTATCAATTTTTATGAAAATATAATAAAATGCAAATTAATTTAAATGTTCTAATTCTGCACCAAAGGGTGCCATTATCATGGAGAGAACATATATATATATTTTCTTATATATTGTGGTGTAAATATTGTCTTCCTCTTTGAGATACTATGCAAGAAGATGTCTTCATAATAAACCTCCATTCCAATATCACTTACCTGACCTACTAGCAAAAGACCATAAAAAATTAGGAAAATGGGGCAGACAAAACAATTATTGTAATTATCCCTTCTACTGTTACAGCAAACACCATTTATTTTTACTTCCTGCCTGGAACCATCTTAAATGCCCAAGTGCATTGTTTTCCTTTTTTCTCCACAGAAATATAATGTGATGATTATTATTAACCTTATCTTACAGTGAAAAAAAATTTGCTCTAGAATTTTAAGGAACTTGCTTTTCCTTGCACTAAAAATGTGTGATCAAACTGATGCAACATTTGTTTAATTCAAATCTTGTAATCTCTAAGCACTGTGATGTAATCTATGTCATTTCTCTGAAGCTCCATTTCTCTGTCCTTGAATTATAAGGGTTGGTTATTTGGTTATGTTGAAGGCAAGCTCTGTTCATAGGACAAACAACCAACAAACCAATGAAAGTAAGAGAAGGAAGGCATCCACAAATTCAGAAAAAAATGGAGGGTAAAAGAAAAGGCAATTAATAGACTATGAAATTTTTAGATATGCCACATTGCATCACAGCCCTATGTGGCTGTATTTAATATACAAAGTGATCTAGGAAAAACGTGGAGCTTGACCTAGCATGACTAAATATTTGCCCTGAAGATTTTTTTCAGCACAGCTCTTTTGATACAGATAATTAATCATTCAGGATTAACACATGAATATATCTTTAATTGCTTTCTGTAAAGAAGTAATTGTAAAATGAATGACAAGCACAGCAAGTTATCTAAAGCCTATGTATTGCCTTCTTCTTGAAGGGTTAGAAACCTGAGACTTTATTTATTGTCTTTGCTTTTTGCTTTTAAAAATTATTTTATTCAGAGAAAAGAGGGGGTGTTTTTTGGTCAAGATATTTTTTCTATAACCATGACAGAATGATGAACAGGTAAAATACAAAATGTGAACTGTCTACCCTAAAACTTCTTTAATTTTAGTACACCTTGCAATATTGTTATTATATTCTTCATATCATAACATTGATATATATTTCTGAAACTCTTGAAAGGAAATAGAAAAATATATTAAGCATATTTTGAAATTTGGAGACTTGAAAAAATCAACATATTTTTCAGAAAACACTGATAAAGAGTTTGGTAAGAATGAGAATAGTGATTTTTATCTACAAAATAGAACAGATGAGAATGAAATAGAAATATTGGTCATAAAGTCAGTAGAGGAGTAACAGAGTTGACATATGTAAGATAATAACAAGGAAGGGGCTGGTAATCCAAGGTTATAAAAAATATTTTGAACATTTATGGAAATCATAACTGTTACAAGGAGAAATGTGATGACATTTCACTCATAAAAAAGCACCTGCTGGCCTCATTAAAATAGCAAAAGAGACTGATTGGAATTTTGAATTCCAATGCATATGAATCTTAACAGAGAGGGTATGAGACAATTCATAGTAGAGCAGAGAGACAAAAACTGTTATTATCTGTAATACTCCATCCTCCACTTTTCCATGTCACTTGGTAATTTGTTTGGGTTAATGTACTTACCTTGAGATGCATCATGTTTAACAGTTGAATCGTTTGACAAAGGATAATTGTCACGTTGAAAGTTTACTTATAACTGAATATTTAGCTATGACAAATCTCAACTATTTTTTTCTTAAATATCAAAAAAAACTTATACTTAGAATAATAATTTTAAAAATTAAAACTGGATTTTACCAGATAAAGTTGAAACAAAAGGTACATCTTTATATTAGCACTCTGACGTCACTAATAAGTCCATTCTGTTTATCAGTGCATGTTATATCTTTACTATTAGGAATAATATCTGTAACTTTAGAACAAAAATAAACTAAAGAAAACAGATTCAATAGCTTTGAAAAAAACTGATGTGGACAACAGGTTAGTCGATTGTCTCCACTCATCTGTGGAGGTGGGGACTAGACCT
>PVKS010015930.1:32237-45054 GCA_004027875.1 Aplodontia rufa
GTCTAGTAGCATGAGTTAAATCCAGATAAGATGTAATGCTTTACAATCTAATACTTTTTTAGAGTTATAATGGGAAGGGGAAGGGAGGGATAAGGGAGGGTAATTGGGGGGGCACTCCTGGGGATAATTGCAATATCCAGAATATATACACAATTTATACACATTTTATATTATTTTGTTAAAATCTTGTAAGGTTGTTGAAAAATAAAAAATTAAAAAATAAAAAAATAAAAAAAAAGAATCAACACAAAATTTCAGTAATAGGGAAGTATGGCAATTCTATGATTATATACAAATAGGAATGAAACAGAATAGAAAATCTGGATATATATGTACACACAAACCTAAACATATACACACTGGAGAAATTAGATATCAATATTGAAAGAAAATAGCAATTGGTTATTCTGCCACATACACAAAAATAAACTCCAAGAGGATCAGAATATTAGAAAATAAAACTATATAAAAATGCTATTCTGAAAGGGATAATAGATAAATTAATTAAATGCAGTTGGAAAACTCAACACTCTACAAAGCAATACATGATTTAAGAACAAATAAAGTTTCCAAATACCTAGACGGGTGAACACAGACACAGACAAACAAAAACAGACACACACACACACACACACACACACAGAGAAAAAAATCTCCATTATTAAAGGGGAAAAAAAGGCTTCATCACTACTGATTAAAAGATATCAAGTAATAAAAGAGCAACTTTATGCTCACAAATATGGTAACATGGATAAAAATTGATCAGTTCCCTGAAACACATCTGAAAAAGCAAAAACAAAGCAAAACAAAATACTCTTGAATATTCTTGTATCTGTTAAGGACTTAAGTCAGTGATTAATAACCTCCGTAAAATGAAAGCTTCAGGTCCATGTAATTTGACTGGTAATACTGCCAAACATTTAAGGAAGAAATACTAGACCTTGTAATCCAGTCCAGAAAGTTAAAGCAAAAGGAACACTTTCTAAATTATTCTGAGGCAAATCTGACCTAGTACAAAAATTAGAAAAAAACAATTCTATAATCCAATACCTTGTCTAAGTATAGATTTTTAAATTCTTGAGGAAATCAAATTCAAAAATATATAATTATAGACTATATGTGGGAAGTTTTTTAAGAAAGCAATTTTCATGTAACTTTCAAAAACTAATGTCATCTACCATATTAAAATGGAAATTAGTAAAACTACTATGGAAATTGGTATGGAAGTTCCTCAATACACTAAAATTTAGTCAATTCACCATCTGACAGATCGACACCACTCGGGTATTTATTCTAAGGAATTTAAAGTCATGCTTCCTGACACTGAACAGATACAAGCTTAATTATATATGTAGCAGCAGTCAAATTAAGGAATGGCCTAGATGTCCATTAATAGATGGATGGATAAAGAAAATGTGGTATATGTACAAAATGGAATTTTACTTAGCCATAAACAAAAACATAATTAGATTATGTGTAGGAAAATGGTTGGAACTTAAAAGCATTATGCTAAGAAAAATAAGCCACATTATGTTTTCTTTCTTATGTGGAAGCTAGAGAGGAAAATGGAAAACAAACGTATATGTGGAGGGGAAATCCCTGAAAATAGAAGGGAAACCAGTAAAGTAGAGAAAAGGGAACAGAAAAAATGAGGGGAGGAGGGAAAGAGGAGGTACTGAAAAATTATATTGGCTAAGTTATATCATTATATTGTGTGCATGAACAAATATGTAACCTTGGTGTACATGCTATTATGCACCAAAGAAAAACAGTAAAAAATAAAGTGATAGATTCATAAAGAAGCAACAAAAACTGAGCAAAAAATGTCAGATGAGCATATTAATATATTCAGAAACACATTTGACAAAAAAACAGCACCTTTTTCATTATAAAAATTCTCAATAACTTGGAATCATAAGGGAATAGTAGGAAAACTTATTTAACTTGATAAAGAACTTCTGAAAAGAGTTATAGCATATATCACAGATATTGGTGAGACCTGGACAAATTTTCACTACAATTATGAGTAAAGCATGTAAAGCTATTTCTCACCACTCCTAACATTGTATTGGAACTCTCAATCAAAAACAAGAAAAAAATCAAAAGGAAATTATACATAGATTTATTGTAAATATTTGTCTATAATACATAGAAAAAGAAAAATTAAAATTATCATTATTCTTTGATGCCATGATTATCTCTAAAAGATCACAAAGAATTGACAAAATTCTCTTGTAACTCAATAAATTATTTTAGCAAGGTGATGTTACACAAAATTGCTACATAAAATTCAAACATTTTTCTATGTAATCAATCAGACTTCAAAATTTAAAACATAAAACTTTCTGAGTGTGGTGGGCATGTGCCTATAATCCTAGTTTCCTGGGAGACTGAGGCAGGAGGATTGCAAATTTGAGGCCAATCTGAGCCAGTTAGTGAGATCATATCTTAAATAAAAATAGTAAAATGGGCTGACAATGCAGCTCAATGGTATATCACTTTCCTAGCATGTTTTAAGGCCCTGAGTACAATCCCCAGAACCAATACACAAATAACAAATTAAATAAAACAAAATCATTTATAGTAATAGTAAGAAATAAAATGTGTAAGAAACATCAATATCGGTATAGGATCTATGTGTTGAAAACTGTAAAACTGATGAAGAAAATCAAAGAACACCTACACAAATGGAAAGACATTCCATCTTCAGAATCTAGAATACTCAGTACCGGCAAGACATCAGTTCTTCCCAAGTTAAGCTATAGGTTCAAATTGTTACTATTCAAAACCCTGTGTGTGTGTGTGTGTGTGTGTGTGTGTGTGTGTGTGTGTGTGTGAATAATATGATTCTCAAATGTAGAGAGGCAAAATACCAGAAAAACCAGTGGAATAATATTGAAGAGCAAAGTTGAAGAACTGACACTATGAACTTCAATTCTTCCACTGTAATCAATACAGCATGACAGTGATGGACATGGCTCAACAGTTACAGCCCTTGCCTGGCATGCACTAGGATTGAGATTTGAACCCCAGCTCCTCATATGCTATGAAGTGTTGAGCAATGAAGGCCACATGGAAAACTGAATGAAAGTGATTTTCTGTCTCTTCCTGTCGCTCTCTTTAAAAAAAAAAAAAAAAAGATAGCATGCTATTGTAAAAAAAATAGAAAGTGGCTTTTTTTTTTTTTAAAGAGAGGGGCAGTGAGAGAGACAGAGAAAACGAGAAACAACTTTATTTAGTTTTTCACATGGCCTTCGTTGCTCCAACACTTAGTTGTGTACGTGGTGCTGGGGTTTGAATCCGGATCCTCGTGCTTGCCAGGCAAACGCCGAAACCGCTGAGCCACCACTCCAGCCCAGAAAGCGGCTTCTTGATAAAGAAAAGACCCCCAGAAAATGTAAACTAATTTTTGATAGCACAAAGCTACTTACTAGAGAAATCATAATCATTTCAACAAATGGGGCTATAAAAAATTGAAATCATACGCAGAAAAAGTATGTACCAAATCTTACATCTTTCTCAAAAACAAAAACAATGCAGAAAAAAATTAAGTGTATAATATAATACAGAAATTTTACAAAGTGATGTTTAGAACTCTACCAAAAGCACAATCAATGAAATAAAATATTTAAAGTATTAGGTCTGGTGCTGGAGCAGTGGCTCATTGGTTACAGCACTTGCCTGGCATTTTCAAGGGTGCAGGTTTGAATCCCAGCACCACGTACATAACAAAGTGTCGGCAAAATGAAGGCCACATGAAAAACTGAATAAAATTGATTCCCTCTTTCTCTCTCTCTCTGTCCATTTTGCTTTAAAAATAAAAAAATAAATAAATAAATAAATAAAACAAGCATTAGGTCTTATTAAAATTGAAAAATAACAGGAAATCAAATTTATTCTGAATGGGAATGAAAAATTTTACAACCACTTTGAATAGTCCAGTAGTTTCTTATTAAACTAAATATAGCCCATATATTATTCAAAGATTGGAACTCCAAATTAGTTAACAACATGCATTCATGCTAAAACCTGTATGAAATTTCATAATGATTACATTTATAATCACACAGATTTGGAAGTGACACTGAGTCACTTCTTCAGCCCCAGAAAATATGTAATTTAACAGTGGAAAACACCCAAGTAACTTAGACACTAACTCTGAAATGCAATCAAGGCCAATATCAGCAGTCATAAATCACATTGATTAGAGGTATATTTCTCATAACATGGTGAAAATGGCATGAATGCTGAAGGGTCAAAAAATTGGCATATTCATACAATGGAATATTATGCAGTGAATGAAATATGTAAGTCATACAGCAATAAAAAGACAT
This sequence comes from Aplodontia rufa, assembly GCA_004027875.1. Taxonomy (NCBI): domain Eukaryota; kingdom Metazoa; phylum Chordata; class Mammalia; order Rodentia; family Aplodontiidae; genus Aplodontia; species Aplodontia rufa. The sequence goes on from PVKS010015930.1 coordinate 36,572, forward strand.
GAAGAAAGTTTAGATGTTTATTGATAAATTGAAACAAGGCAGCCTGAAAAGACACCCCAGTGTGTGATTCTTGCTGTTGTATGATTAGGAAGATGAAGAACTCCAGAGATAAGTAAAGGTCAAGGATTTCTAGGGATTCAGAAATTGGTTCTCTTTCTCTCTCTCTCTCTCCCTCTCTCTTACTGTCTCTCTTTCTTTAAAAAACAATCAAAAGAAAAAGAGTGAACTTTGATATATGCAAAGTAAAAAATAATTTAGTGTTGGGGAATTCCAAAAAGGAAAGCACACAGTTACAGGAGAATCTAACTGCATTACAAATATATATATAAAAAAAAATGCCACCGTAAGGGATGGATGCAAGAAATAATGAGATAAATGTCTTTCAAAATGAGTGAGAACTGCAAATTTCAAAGATAAAAGGTTAGTCAGTGCATTTGGGTGGATAAATCTTTTTGTCATGGGAATATGATTTTACAGTTTTGACATGACACCAGAATGAAACTAAGATAAATAGATAGTAGATGGTGGAAGTCAAGCCTCTTGCTGGTACTGTGCCTAATTACAGTCAAACAACAAAAAAAAGAAAGAATGATACTTGGGTAATGAATTTGAGTTGGAGATACTAGTGTGCACTTATGTTTAGCTTGATATAAATACAAAAAGTTAGCTAAGGAAACATTTATGTACATGTTTAAATATACAAGCTAATAATAACACTTTTTATTTTCTCTGTCAGCTAAGAATAAAAAGTCTAGTGCTTTAATAGCAACAAGCATGTTCAACAACCACATCTTGGTTTCTAACACAATTCTTAAAGATCCAGGGCTCTGTGGAGATATGACTGAATACAGAAATGGGCAAGAGATGTATAAGGTAAGCCAGAAGTATCTGAAGAGCCAGAAAGTAAGGCAATAGCAACAATAATAACACACAGACACACACACACACACACACACACACACACACACACATGCACACACATACCCACATATTAACAGGGCTTGTCAAAGAAGTAGAGAAGGCAGCTAAAATAGCTTTTGGAATCAGGAACAATTTGAACAATAAAATAACGTATTATTGGATTCCATCCAATGCAAAATATACATATTCATGGGTCTATACTAACATAAAAATGGAAATTTTAATAAAGAGGAGACAAATTTCCCATGTAGAAGGATTTCAAATAATGTTTCTTAGATATTAGCAGCATACTGAGACTTCATTCAAGCATATACACTATGCAAAGGAAGAAAAATATAACTTTTTGTTCAGAGACAGAGAGTCAATTTTTAATTTTTTCATCTGTTTAGTTTTGTTTTGCTTTGCTTTTCCTTCACTTAGTTGTGTATTTGGTACTGGGGATTGAACGTGGGTCCTTGCACATACCAGGCAAGTGCTCTACCACTGAGTCACTTCTTCAGCCCCAGAAAAAATGTAATTTAACAGTGGAAAACACCCAAGTAACTTAGACACTAACTCTGAAATGCAATCAAGGCCAATATCAGCAGTCATAAATCACATTGATAAGAGGTATATTTGTCATAACATGGTGAAAATGGCATTTTTCATCTATGATCTCCCTTCTAATAACCCATAACCCCAGTCTTATCATGAGAAAAACCTGAGACAAATTCTAACAGTAGGCCATCCTACAAAAGATTTGACCAGTATTCTTCCAAAATGCCAGGACATAAAAGCAAACTCATGAAGATTTCCATAGTCAAGGACAGCCTACAGAAATATGAAGAGAAATATATGTATATATTTATCCTCTTAGGAGGATTCTTGGGAGAAAGGGAGAAAAAGTAAACTTGAGAAAAAGTAAGAAAATGTAAAACCAGTATGGACTCTTGCTAATAACAACATTAATAAACAACAAACCAATTTGGACTTAATACAAATTTAAGTCTTTTTATTAAAAAGCTTTCAAAAATTTAAATGTCAAAAACAAATGGGAGAAAATTTTATAATACATATATCTGACACAGAATTGTTATATCATATTTTTAAAATAATATAAAATTTGCTAATAAAGAGATGCAACAAAATGTGAGCTTTAGCAGACATTTTCAAAATGATGCATCTAAGTTGTTAATGATATTGTCCACTTGATTCATTCCCTGCAAAATACAGAAGAATAAAGTTCAAATAGTGCTATTCAGACATTAGAATTAGAGAACAGGAATAAGGAATTGGGAGATAGGAATAATCTCTTATCAATTGATCCATTATAGAACAGAGTTTTAGATTCCTCATCTAAAAGAATTGAATTAGAATATCTCTAAAGTCACTTTCAAGTCTAATATTCCATGAACGTATGTCAAACATGAAAAATATCAATTTTTTTCATGTTTTTTTTTGTGATGTTTGCATTAATTCAGCTTCTTTGGATAATTTCTAACAAGTTTTAAGAATTTATAAGAATAAAAAATTAATTAAGAATTTGAGCACTTTCATTTGCAATTTATAGTATGATGAAATTAAAAGTTCTATTACCTTTAAAATAATTTTATCAATAGGCTGTAGAAATATGGTCCCTAATTTTCTAAAATGGAATGGTCTATTGCTTGTACTATTGGTCTAAATATTGCAAGGTAGACAATATGTATCATGTGCATTACTATAACTTAAGAAGTTTGCTTAATAAAAATCCCAGAGAGTTAAATTCATGCCTGAACTGGGCCCTGGGGCAATGATTGATCTAACTATAAATTTTACAGCTAAGATATAAACCTCTGAAATTGCTACCTTGTAATAGAATCACTGACAGAACTTTTAAAGTTCATTTCTCTATCCATGTTCCTATGCTATTAAGTTCCATTCACTATTTGAAAGTTTTGGAAACAGAAAAACTTTCTAAGATTATATTAATTTCTAGTGTATATCCATAAAAGAGAAGGTTGCTTGCTCCTGTGCGATGAAGTTGCCTATCCAAGAAAAGAACTGCAAATATTGAAGTTAATCCTGGATAACCTGGAAGGACTGAAAGCCTCTTTTCATCCAGGTTATTCAATGACATCCACTTTATCTACACTAGGTTGGAATAAATGCACATGTACCCAAAATTTGTCCTCAAAAAATATCCATGCAGCTGTGAAATAGTGGAGAGCAAGAAGCTATTGTGGAGCTGGAGCTCCTTTTGTTGTTGTTGCTACATGTAAAGATTGTAAATGTTACATTTACATCAGTTGCCTCATCTATTAGTAGGAGCTGGAACTGTGTTGATTTTCAAAGGAGGCATCACTTTGCTGTGTCAAATTGATACTATTTTATTGTAAGAGGCTATGGAACATGATGGTACTTAAAATATAGAAATTATCTGAACCAAGAAACCCTAGTAAAATGAAATATGCAGGTAAGTTTAGGTAGCCTCAGTAAACTAATGATGGTAAAATTAGTATCCATTGATTAGTTACCAGGTTGAAATAACTCTACAGTGCTGGAGCGGTTTCGGCTCAGTGGTTTCGGCGCTTGCCTGGCAAGCACGAGGACCCAGGTTCAAACCCCAGCACCACATACACAACTAAGTGTTGGAGCAACTAAGGCCATGTGAAAAACTAAATAAAGTTCTTTCTCTCTTAAAAAAAAAAAAAAGAATTCCAGAAGGGTTTAGTTTTTTTCAATTGTATCTCCCAATGACATAAGATAGCTACTATTAAAATCCTGAATTTTTAGGTATCCTTCAGTGACCTCCATCCCTTGCATTAACCCCTTATTCCCTTCTTCTATAAGTGGAGTGGAACTCAAATTTACTTCTAATAAATAGGATATGGAAAAGTGATGGGATATCATTTTCATGATTAGATTATAAAAGAGTATGACTTCAGTCTTCCTCAAATTCACCCTTTGTTGAGTAGATAAATTTCAGACTGTTAAAGTGAGCAGCCAAATAGAACAAGCTCAGGTAGAAATTATTGTGCAGTAATAAACGTGTATAGTTTTAAGACATGAATCATTTGTTTTTTTTTATATGAAGAGAGAAGGACAGTGAGAGAGAGAGAGAGAGAAAGAGAGAACTAATTTTATTGAGTTTTTAATGTGGCCTTCCTTGCTCTGAGACTTCATTGTGTATGTGGTGCTGGGTTCAAACTTGTGTACTCACACATGCCCAATGCTGTAACTGCCAAGCCACCACTCCAGCCCCATATCATTGGATTCTTTTTCATTCAAATATTTTCTTGCATAACAAAAGAGGGTTTGAGAAGTTATATATCACACTTACCAAGCAGTTGTACTCACAGTCCCTTCCGAAGGGTAACTTATGTCCAAGCTCAGAGGAACTACCAAATATTGGTTTATTTAATAAGCAAGGAAGTGCGCTTAGAAACAAATAGCTGAATGTTAAAACTAATAGTGAATTTGCTAAAAGGTATGTAAATCTAAGGAAACACTGACTTCAAAAACCATAATAATAGTGGAGTCACAATTAATGTGAGGCTCTGTGTGTGTGTGTGTGTGTGTGTGTGTGATGCTGAGGCTTAATTCCAGAGCCTCATGCATGCTAGACAGGTGGTCTACCACTGAGCCACATCCTCACCTCAATGTGAGTCATTTTAAGAGTTACAGAGAGAGAGAGAGAGAGAGAGAGAAAGGGATGAAGACATAAACAGAAAGAGAGAAGGGAACAGAATAGCTACTGTTATGGTTTAGATAAGCTGTGTCCCCCAAAAGTTCATGCATGAGAAAATGCCAGAAATTTTAGAGGTAAGTTGTTTGGGTTATCACCCTCTTAATCTAATCAGAGAATTAATCCCCTAATATGGATTAACAAGGAGGCAACTAGAGCATGGCTGGAGGAGGTGGGTCTTGGGGCATGACTTTGGGGTATATATTTTGTAAGCTGAATTTAGCTCACTCAATTCTCACCTCCTCTCTGTCTCTCTCTCTCTCCCCCCTTCCCGAAGCCATGCCCTGAGCCACTTTTCTCTACTTCACTCTTCTGTCATATGTTCTGCCTGCCTCCTCTCCAGCCTAGAGCAATGGAATAGGCCATCTATAAACTGAGACCTCTTCCTCCTCTAATTGTTATTGCTGAGTCTTTTGATCACAGCACTGATAAAGATGACTACAAAAGCTTTTAGCCCTTCAAATCAGAAAGGGGGAAGGCTAAAAACTTAATAAATACAACAGAAAACAGAAGAGCAAGAACAGAAATAAAGAAAAACTTGATAATTATGGGAAACAAAACAGTATTTTGAAAAAAATATTCCTCATCTATCAGTAGTCACAATAAAGGAATTAAATATAAACCATAGATATATTACAAACAAGTTATGAAGCAAGGTGTGGTAGCTGTGCCTTTAGTCCCAGTGATATGGAAGGCTGAGGCAGGAGGACTATAAATTCAAAGCAAGTAAGAGTCCCAGCAACTTAGGAAGACCCTGTCTTGAAATAAAAATGTAGTAAGACCTGGGGATGTAGCTCAGTGGCAAAGCACCCTTGAATTCAATGCCAGTCCAAAAGAGAAAGAGAGAGAGAGAGAGAGAGAGAGAGAGAAGAGAAGAAGATCTGAGTCCTATCTCTATTCCACTAACTTTATTTTGAACAATATTTATTTAATATTTACTTTTATAGGTTTATTGAAAAATCCTGTCATAGTATTTTATTTTAAATATATTTTAGCATAAAATCTGATTCACAATTTCAAATTAGCCTAAATTTTCTTCTTATGGAATCTCAATCCTAGAGCAAATTTTATTGCCAGAAAGGGGGCAGTAATACAAAAAGGAATAAATTTGAAAGACACTCTAATGGACACAAGAGCTAATTAGAACCTCCCAATGCCCCAAACTAGAACAACATGAGTAATAAATAAAAAATAAAAATTCACCTAAATTATTACTCATAAAGTTAATATCCTTTACTTTGGACAGATATAAATAATTAGTGAATAATATACAAATATCCCATGCAGAAATATTACAAATGATTTATGTAAATGCTCCACACTCAATAAGGCAGAATATAACTTTTTTCTAAGCTCTGTGCTCTGCTAAAGCTCCAAGCAGGACTTTCTTAGGCATGGGCTGCACATAGTCAGTTCCTTCTAGTGAGTACAGTATTGAAGGGAAGAGGCAAAGTATGTGACAAATGACAAACTCCCTCAGCCAGGTAATTGAGGGCAGCATCAGCAGAGATGCATTACGTTCGTATTTTGTACCCTTGATGTGATGTGGTGGAGATTGGCACTTCACCTCTGCCATTCCCCATGAACGTCCATATTACAGTCCACCAGTGAGAAAAACAGCAACCAATTCCCCCATCAATGACATTCTAGAAACTATCTGAACAATACTCCTCAAAATCCTCAAGATCATCAAATCAAGGAAAGTCTGAGAAATTATCAGAAGTAAAAGAAACCTAAGAAGACAGGAGCGATAAATGTAAGCTTTAACCAGAATAGGATTCTGGAACAGAAAACAGACCCCACTGCAACCACCCCCCCAAATAAGAGAAAAAAAAGAAAGGAAATCTAAATTTCCCTTAGATCAATTAATATTAATTATTTAAAAATAAAAATATCAAAACACAACTAGCATTGCACTATGTATAGCATATAAAATATAATATAAGAAAAATAGCATTATTAGGGAAAAGGGATAAATCTGTAATCATAAAAATAACATTTTACCAGAAAGTTTATAAATCTGTAATATCTACACCCTAAGCATGTAGTTTCTAGAAAGATAAATTGATTTGTAACTTTTGAAATTGAGAATCAAGGAGGAGCTGACATTGTAGCAAATGAGAACTGGAAGTTAGGTAACCAGCATAAAATAAAATAATCAATGAGGAAGGGAGAAGGGGAAATTCTGGAACTGAGTTAAAATAACCTTTTAAGTATGCCATTATATATACTAGCATCAGGTATATAAAAAATGTTCTTCATCAGTTTAAGAATCATGTCACTATACTTGGGTATATTAGGAAAAATATATGATTCAGAAAGAGAGGCAAATGACCAGGGAATGGGAGGAAGGAGGTGGGGAAGTGCTGGGGGGCAGAGATATTGACCAAATTATACTGCTGTATTGTTTGCATCTATGAATATGTGACAACAAATCTCACCATTATATACAATCATAATGTCCCAATAAAAATAATCAAAGAAAAATTAAATTATATATTCCTTACATACACGAACAGGGGCACTGTTATAGAAAGAGTAAGTACACTTCTTTAAAAATTAATTTATTTTTTATGCTCAGAGTCTATCAGTTGAGTAAGCAGGAGTCCTACAAAATGAAAAACAGTACTATAAGAAGGCGCATGAACCAAGACATCAGAGGGGCCAGGGAAGGAAGGAATGGCCTGCAGAATAACAATGTGAATTTTTTTTTTTTTATCATTAGGCATACAACATGGACCGATGCTTGCTGCCACCTACATAGTTGATTTTGGATACCAGTGAGGGGCAATGGGGGAAGGAAGAAAAAAGACACAGACATAGATACATACATATAGAGAAAGCTGGGTCCAAGTGGAACACTGTTCTCTCATGGAGGAACAGTAACCCAGAGCTAGCAGAGCAATTTTATTTTATATGCTTTACTTCAGAAATTTAACTGTGAGAAAGCAGACAGGCTTGATGGTCACAATGTCTGTAGCATTTTTGTGGTTACACATTTATGCCAAGAGCTCGCTATCCCTTGCAAACTGGGATCTGGATTCTAAAGTCAAGGATTGCTTTTTATCCTGGACCTTTGCCCAGAAAGTTCTATACTTTTATGAAGGATTTCCCCAAGCATGACTTTGTCATGACTCCAGGGCAGACTAACACTGAACCTTTGCACAAAAACTGTCCAAGTCAGGTGTTTCCACTGTTTGTTTTTTTTTTTTTTCCCACTCTTTTTAACCCTGTATTTTCTTTTTTTTTTTAATTTTTTTTATTTTTGAGCAACCTTACAAGATTTTAACAAAACAATATAAAATGTGTATAAGATGTGTATATATTCTGGACATTGCAACTATCCCCAGGAGTGCCCCCCCTAATTACCCTCCCTTGTCCCTCCCTTCCCCTTCCCATTATAGCTCTAAAAATAGTATTAGATTGTAAAGCATTACATCTTATCTGAATTTAACTCATGTTTCTAGACCAACTTTCTCATTGTCCAGGGTCTAGTCCCCACCTCCACAGATGAGTGGAGAAAATCGACCCTTAGATCTCTGGGTTAAGCTGATTTTACTCATCATGATCTCTTCCATAACCATCCATTTACCCTCGAAGACTGCAATGTCATTGTTTCTAATTGCTGTGTAATATTCCATGGTATAAATGTACCACAGTTTTTGGATCCATTCTTCCTGTGAGGGACACCGAGGTTGTTTCCATAGCCTAGCAATAGTAAATTGTGCTGCTATGAACATTGATATTGCTGTGTCACTGTAATGTGCTGATTCTAAGTCCCCTGGAAAGATACCCAGGAGTGGAATAGCAGGGTCATATGGTGGAGTCATCCCTAGTTTTTTAAGGATTCTCCATA
>PVKS010015931.1:0-44959 GCA_004027875.1 Aplodontia rufa
TTCTCATGATCTGAATAGCTTTCCTCCTCCAAACCTTTTCTGTCATAGTGTTCTGCCTCACCTCAGGGCCAGAGCAGTGGAGTCAGATGGCTGTGCACTGAAGCCTCTGGAATCCACAGCAAATCTTGCCTCTTCCAAGCTGTCAGGCATTTTGGTCACAGCCATGAAAAGGTGACAAACACAACTGGCCTTGAAGGTAGGGGAAGGGGCACAAGCCACAGAATGCAGGTGGCCACCAAACACTAGAAAAGGCACAGAAATGGTTGTCCCCTGGAGCTCCCAGAAGGACCCAGCCCTGCCACACTCCTTCTGTCCTCCAGAACTGTGAGGTGGGAGATTTGTGTTGCGTAGGCTGCTCAGTGGTGATAATCTGCGAGAGCGGCGACTGAAAATGAAAGCCATCGTTAATAAAATCTGCACAGAACACACCTGAGCAGCCTGGGAAGGAAGCTGGTGCAGTGGTTAGGGAAACTTGCGTAAGAAAGCCCGCGTTGACGCCGGGCGAGGAGAGTGATGGTTCAGACCCATGCTAGCCCACAGCTTGGAAAGACGCAGGGCTCCACACTGCGTGGCATTCTTGCCAGCTGCAGAGTAAACATCTCTCCAGCCAGGGTGCCTCTGCTCCCTGCAGTGAGGGTCCCCTCGGGAAGGGCAACAGGCAGGCCTGGGCACCTGTCCCCACATCACTGGGGCTCCTGGAGTCCCCAGGAGAAGAAAGTGAAGCCACCCAGGATGTGTCTGTGCTGAGTACTGGAAGGGCACCTGGGTGTGTCACAGTCCCCTCTGTGTGCCTGGCAGTGGACATGGGCTCCTGGGGTGTCACACACCTCACAGCTGCAAGGGATTCTGTGGCCCTAGGAGCAGCTGCGTGGGAGAACCGAGCAATCTGTGGCTGTTTCCTTCCGAATGCAGTTACCTTGGAACAGGGCTGCTGGTGGCGGGATTTGGCGATTGTTACCATTCCTGTGCGTCCTGTAAGGAAGCAGAATTGATCCATGATGGCCTGTAAAACAAAGATTGGCATCTCCCACATGCTGTTGAGAAGGAGCTCTCCAGACCAGGCTGGACAGAGCGCCATCCACGGGGTGTCCTGCTCGGCTCTCAGAAGGTAAGATCCACAGACCGCACCATCCCCAGAGCCCCCCGTCTGCGCAGGAGCCCATGTGCGGGGCCCTCTCCCTCTCTGACCTCTCCTCTCCTCTTTTTTTTTTTTTTTTTTAAAGAAAGAAGGAACAGAGAGAGAGAGAGAAAGAGAGAAGCAATTTTTATTTAGTTTTTCAAGTAACTTTCATTACTCAGACACTTCGTTGTGTATGTGGGTGCTGGGGTTTGAACTTGCGTACTCGAACATGCCAGGCAAGCGCCGTAACCGCCAAGCCACCGCACCAGCCCTGTCCTCTCCTCTTAGGAGGGCACCAGTTGTGTTGGAGCAGGGTCAACTCGATCCAGTGCCTTGGGTTGATTTCATCTGCTAAGACTCCATCTCCCAGCTTTGTGCCTTTAGCCAGTCCCTGGGGGCACAGTTTCAAGGCCTGAACTCATCTGGAAGCCTTGCTCTCTGGATTGTCCCTGCCCTCCCCTCACTAGAGCCTGTTGTGTGTCCTCTTCTTCCTTGGTCTTCCTGAATGTGCTGAAGCATGTCCTCAAGGGGCTTCCTGGAGGAGGCAGCGGGTGGGGGGCACTTCCCAGTCACTGCAAGTCTGCATGCTTGGTGGGCAGTTTGGCTGGAATTAAATCCTCAGCAAAACAAAACCAAAAAGCTTTGGGTAACTGGCAGAGAGATCAGTGTAGAGAGAAAGTGGGAGGGGTGAGGGTCAGGGAGGGAGGGTAGGATGGAACTGGAGCAAGTTACCGTTCATGCTTTCCTAATTGTGTCAAAATGGGTTCTACTGTCGTGTGTAGACTAAATAGAACCAAGAAAGATAAAGTTATGATTTAGAAATCGTAAAAGAAGAAATCCTCAGCAGAAAGACCTGCCAGGGCGTCAGTGTGCTGCCTGCCCTCCCCGGCAGCTCCGCTGTGGGTGGGAGGGGAGCTGCCCCAGGCGGGAGAGGCACCTTGTTCCTTAGAAATCCTTCAGAGCCTCCTTTATTCCCCTTAATATTCTGAAATTCTCAGTGCTGTGTTCTGCTTTTAATTCATCATTATCTTTCGTAAGTCATTATGAAAGGACCCCGGCCTGAAGCTTCACGTCCCTCAGTTCAAGAGCCTGTTCCCTCGGATGGCTTCCCCGTGGGCCAGGCGTCTTCGCGCTGCGACGCTGGCTCCCTGGAGGCAGACGCTGCATAATGGGGGCTATTTTGGCTCATGGTTCTGGAGGTCCAGGTCAAGGGCCTGCATGTGGTGATGGCCTCCTTGTTGGCAGGGTCCCGAGGCAGCACAAAGAATAGCATGTCCTCTGCTCTCCCTCTTTTACAAAGCCTCCAGGACCTAGACACGGAGGCACAGCCCGATGGCCCTGTCCTAGCCTGATCACCTCCGAAGCCCCGCCTGTGAACACCACCCCAGATTGCATCTCTACCTTTTCCACACTTCACGGTGGGGTTCAACCCCAACACGCAGCACCGTGGGGCACCCTCAAACCGCTCCCAGACCCGGTGCTCTCCATCCTGCCTGCTTTCCCTGGCTGGATCCTCCTGGGCCTCACACAGCCTCCCTCCCCTCTCCTGTTCTGTCTTCTCTCAGAGTCCGCATCGCCACCTTCAGCCCCGTCTACTGAAGTTCAACGCGACTGCACCGTGAGCCCAAGCGATGCTCTGTGGCACTGCTCCAGCCTTGCCCTGCCCCTGCACTGAGGTGTGGGGTCTCTGGGGACATGAGCAGCGGTGTTCTGAAGCCAGTGCCTTCCACCCTGTGATGCACCCGCTTCCTGGTGTCGAGGTTCCTCTCTCGGCCCCCTTCTGCCTCCTGGTACCTCCTGGTGTTCATTGGTGGCCTGCTCTCTGGAGACCGCACCGTGAGGGTCAGTGGGAACTTAGGGTGCACTGGGATGCAGGCGAGGCCTAAATCCCAGAATGCAGGATGCCTGTCCCACATTCTCTTTCTGTGGCTGTAGACTGAAACTCTGTGTCCCCCAATTCATATATTGTATCTCTGCGCCCAGGGGATGGTGTTGAAGCGGGAGGCGCCGGGGTCACGGGGTGGAGCCCTAGGGGGAGATGAGCCTCATCGCAGACCCAGAGTTCTCTCGCGACTCTCCTCTGCGTGAACACACAGTGGCCTGCAAACCTCCCCAGACCTGGACCTCCTGGCCCAGATCCTGTTGACCCCCCTGGGCTGCCGTGCTTCGTGACAGCAGCCAGAGTGGCCTGCAGCTCCTGCAGCAGGGCAGGTGTGACACCTCTGCAGCCATCTGCAGAGCCTGGCAGAGCAAGGGGGGAGGGGTGTGCCAGACCCACTCAGAGTGTCCCCAACCGGACACAGCCATCCGTGGGGCTGGCACAGGGAGACAGAACAGTGTGGTTTTCAAAACTTCAGGAAATAGCCGGCAGAGGCGCCTAGCGGAACGCCCTACGTGCCTCTCTGCACTTGGCAGCCATGGCCACAGACTCGGCCACCAGTGGTCAGAAGGGCCCACCTGGTGCCTCCACTCCAGGCCACGCCGGCCCATGCACTCCCCTTCCCGTCCCCACTCACTTGTGGCCTCAGGTCATGGACTGGAAGTCCTCTCTGTGTCCCCATTGCTGGCTGCCTCCAGCTGGGCCGTCATGCTTCTCCCTCCCTCCCTCTCCACTAGGGTGATTAACAGGGTTCCCAGGGTGTGGGGACCATCCTGCTCTCAGGCTCTCTGCTGGCCCTGCACATCAGCACATGTGCATAGAGTGGTGCTGGTGGGCCCTGCAGGGGCTCTTCCAGCCTCTCCTGGGTGGCAGCGCCTTCACACCAGAGGGAATTAGACGCCATCTGCCTTTGGGTCCCTATGGAGCGTGTAGTGGGCGTTGGAGACCTCAGGCGAGTGCTGGACCGGCCGAGGCCCTGTGCGCGAGGGTGGGTGGCTGCTGTTTGCATTGCTGGGAGCCATGGACACAGGGCGTGACCCTGCAGCCAAAGCCCAGAGTGCAAACTTGGAATGTGCTTCTCTGGAGGATAAGGCTCAGTGGCCTGGCCTTTGGGGCTCCGTGTTCTCTGCGCATGTTTGGGGCAGAACAAAAGGGCAGGGTCTCCTGAGAATCCTGGGGTTTAGGTTTTCCAAGCCACTTCAGCCCATGGTCCCTGGGAAGCCGTGAGGACGCCCAGTCCCTGGGGCCACGGCTGACGCCAACCAGCTCTGCTGAGCCCTGAGACCACCCTGACCTCGAGTGCCCACAGCAGAGGGGCAGGGGATCAAGAATGAGTTGCATCAAGACTGCCCACTGCCCATGGAGGCGGGTGTGGCCGCCCAGGACAGGGAGAAAGGAGGCGTGTGGGACAGCACAAGGGCCACTCTCATGTGTCGTGGTCAAAGCAGTGAGATGCGTGGGTGGAGCCCTGGGCCATACCCATGGTGCACCACGCAGGGCTGAGTTCACAGTGAAGCAGAGAACAGAGCCATCGCTGTAACGCCAGCAGGTCCCGTCAGCCCGAGGCAGGCTGAAGGTCCCTGTGGGACCGTGCCTCTGCCATGCTGTCTCGCATGGGGACTTGCCCGGCCAAGCGCAGCTCCACACTCCTGCAACACCCACTCTGCCCTCTCAGACCGGGCGCTTCTTCCTTTCCCTCGATAAATCCAGTCTGTGCCTCACTTTGCGCGGTCCTCAAATCCCCTTCAGAAACGACCCTGAGGACCTTCACGGCCTGTTAAGGTCCACCTCTCTTCAGGGGACCTCCTCGGGACCCTTGCCCTGGTGACACCCCTGCTCCCCAACATGAGCCCAGCAGAGGATGGAGCCCTGCGGCACAGCAATGTGGAAGTGGGCTCTGGCTGCCCAGCGCCTGTGGGACAGAGGGTGCCCTGGGCTGGGGGCCTGCCCTGGGTACCTGCCCACATCTGCTGGACCCCAGCTGCTGCCCTCGCCTCAGATGCTGTCCTTCTCCACAGGTGCCAGCCCCTCCAAACCCAGTCCCTCCCAGTCCCTTCCCCAGCACGGCCAGGTTGCCCCCACCTCTGACCTCCACCAACCTGGGGTCACCCCTGACCCCCTGACCCGCATTCCTGTGGTCTTCTTGAAAGTGGGCTGCTCACTCCCCACCAAACGTGGGGTCCTGGCCTGGGTGGGCTCTGAGGCCTGTGAGTCTGCACCTGAGCTGCACGGTGGGCTTGGGGGAGGCCCCATCCATCAGTGCACTGTGGGCAACGGTGTCTGTGGGGATGCAGGAGGACGGGACAGGGCCCGCAAGTGCAGGGCATCATGGCCATGAGAGTCTCGGGGGAGGCAGGGTGCTGGGCCTCAGGTCCCTTCCTGAGCTGAGGCCCAGATGCGAGCAGGTGCGGGGTCTGTGGGAGAGCCAGGCGTCTGGCTGGGAGTGCTGCCTGCGTGCCCTTGCGCCTGCGAACGGCCGCTGTTTCGCCTCCTCTGAATGTGCCCAGTGGGTCTGCACCATGTGTTCCTTTTCTGTCTGCGTGACGATCATGACTTCATCTCTGTTCAAAGGTCATCTTCAACATGAGCAATTCAGGGGCTGTGACATAGAAACTTCTGGGTATGAAGTCGGCCTCTTGGGGCGGATCTGAGCACCTGCCCACTCATCGAGGATTTAGAAAGTAAACAAGCCTGAGCGTTCGCGGGCAGAGGCTCCAATCCCACAGGGCACTCAGCCCTCAAACCAGAATGGCCCAGCCCTGTGGGCAGGTTGGTTCTGGTCTGGGGCCCCCGGATGTGCGGCCTGTGGAGGAGACACACACGGGTGAGCTCAGGAAATGGTGGTGACGGCCACATCTGTCTCGTGCCAGCCCTGCTCCCCCTGGCCCAGCAGCCAGCCCCAGCCCCTGCTACTAGAAGCCTAGAAGATGCATTGGCACCAGCAGTAGGAGTACAGGGAGTCTAGATCCTGTCTCCTCAGCTGTGGCACAGAGGGGCTGGAGGCGCAGAGCAGGTTCCACACGAGGCTTCAGGTGAGGACCTGGCAGCTGCGTGGTACCAGAGAGGAAAGGCAGGAACAGGGCCTCTCAGGAGGCCAGAGAGGGTGGAGGGACAGTCCCGAGGGGCATGTGGAGCATGGACCAGATGCATGACCTGAAAGTCTGACCTTGTCCTGGTGGGGAGTGTCCTTTTGGGTGTGGGATGGGGACCCATTCACAGCTGCACGGCTGGAAGGAGAGGGAGTTGGAGGCAGGGAGGTGGGGTGAAGGCCCAACCTTGGGAGGCTGACCTGAAGGCTGGAGCAGATGAGTGAGGCAGAGGATGGAGAATAAGAAGGGCAGCCTGGATCCTCCAGATAGGGTGGCCTACAGTAAGATGTGCAAGGATGCTCACTTGCCTGTGACCCACCTGGAGGCCTGCATGCAGGAGGCCCTTCTACATACCTTCTTCATGTGGCTGATGGGGACTTTGCAGCCTAGGCACTGGGGTCATCTTGAGGTCATGGTAGATCACTCAGGAGTCAGCAGACCAGGGAAGAGAGTTCTCCATGCCCAGTTCCACCTGGAGGCCCAGGTCACACACCTCTCTCCAGGGAAAACTGGCCATGACTCCGAGCCCAGGCCTCTGCCCTCGCTGAGGGTGGTGACCACAGCTGGGCACGTCTCATAGCACAAGGAGCTGGGCTTTCAAGGTGTGGACACTTCAGGGTGGGGCCATGCCCCCAGCCTGCTCCTGACAGGGAGCTGGGCCCTGCTGTCCCTAGCACTGCCGCATCTGGCCAACACCCTTCCAGGACACACCCTCACTGCCCGCATGACCGGGGAAGCTGGAGCCTGCGTGGATGAGCCCTCAGGTGGGAGCCACGGGCACCCTGTGCCGCTTGTCAGAACAAGTGGAAGACAGGAGGGAGCGTTCCTCGATCTGTGGGCATCCCCGCCAACAGGGACATCATAGCGCTT
Organism: Aplodontia rufa; assembly: GCA_004027875.1. Lineage (NCBI taxonomy): Eukaryota > Metazoa > Chordata > Mammalia > Rodentia > Aplodontiidae > Aplodontia > Aplodontia rufa. Next base: position 6,959 of record PVKS010015931.1, read on the forward strand.
GTCTTCCACTCATTCATCTATTTTGGTGGGTGCCCCATGGCTGTGCATGCAGGTGGGGTGCTGAGGTGTTGGTGTGGCCCACAGCAGGTCTCTGCACCCCCCTACTCCACTGATCCACGTCCGTCCCACCATGTTCCCTTTCTTTGCTCTTGCTCCTGCATCTGCGAGAGAACCCTGGCCCCTTTCCCTCAGCACGATGCTGTTCACAGATCTCAGGAGGAGCAGCTGTCCTCCCCCTGGGCATGGTCAGGGGCACCCGGGTTCTGCCCACCCACTGCTCCACAGGCCCCTGTGCTGCAGAGGGCATTCTAGCCTCTCGCCACCTCTTCGGGTGATGACTGCTGATCTGACCGTGTCTGTCTCTCCCGCAGGCCTCGTTCCATGGCAGGCAGCGAGTTCTCAGCCCCCAGGACAGGAGTGTGCAAGGGCTGCAGAAGTCCAGCCCTGTCACCTGCTGGGTTCCCTTCCAGAGCCTTGGTGCCCCAACCCCGTCCGGTGTGCCTGCCTTTTGCATAGCTTGGCCTGCATATCCAATGCCCAGAGCTGACCCTGCTGCCTGCCTGGGGGAGGGCGATGGACAGAGGAAGGAGCACTGTGCAGAGTGGGGGACACTGGGCGGATGAGGGCTCGGGGCAGAGAGCTGCGGCAGGACAGTTTCATGAGAAGGGCGATGTGCCGACTCTTGGGCCTCATCAGGTCAAACTTGGGGGCCTCAGGTGAGACTGTTTACAATAGAGACCGTTAAAAAATGTTTTTAACCAACCGAGGGAAATTCTCTTTGTTAAAAGGAGCTATTAATCCAAGCCACAAAATTTACATGTCCAGAGCTAAGGGCTGCTAGGCTGTCGGCTTCCCAGGGGACCACACAAGGCCAGGCTGCTCTTGGAGGCTGGATGATGTGGGCACAGCTCTGTGGGAGAACAGTCACTCGACAGGCATTAAAAACAGACCGCTGGGCACAGAGGTGCATGCCTGTAATCCCCCAGTGGCTCAGCACGCTGAGATGGGGGGATCACAATTCAAGGTCAACTTCAGCAACTCCGTGAGGCCCTGTCTCAAAATAAAATTTAAAAAATAAGGGGGGCTGAGGGTGTGGCTCAGTGGTAAAGCATCCCTGTGTTCAATCCCCAGTATCCAAAAAAACCTAACAACACATAGACATCGATGACCTTGCAATCAAGCCCAGGCCTAAGGATAGGATTGCTATTCAAAGAGAATGCCCTCGGTGGTGCTGAGGGCCGTGACAGTGCTCCGTGGCAGGTCTGAATGCCAATTCAAAGATACAGAGAGATAACCTGGACGGGGGCCAGGCTCAGAGCCGAGCTCAAGGCCAGGTGCAGTGTGCGCCAGGAAACTGCTCTCCAAAGTGACCAAATAGTGCCCACCCTGCACGCAGGCTCTGTGGCTGATGTGGTGTCCTTCTGCACGTTCCAGAGCACATGTGGCTTGAGCAGCCGCAGGCTCGGCACTGACCATGGGTATGACTCAGTGCCTCGCTGGCCTCACCAGCTCCGGCCCAACCTGGTTCAGTTCCTGCTTTGCGTCATGAACCAGCTCGGGCCCATTCATTCCTTTTGGGTAGAATCAGGTGGGGCTATGCTGCATCCTGAAGCCAGCCCACATGGTCACTGTTCCTTTGGGTCTGCCCGGAATGGGCAGTGTGGGATCCAGGGAGGATACCTGCTGGTCTGGGCTCCCTGGGGACCGTTGACAATTCCAGTGCCTGGGACCTGTACTTGTCCAGGGTTGGAACCTTGCTATTGCTAAAGCTCTCAGGACCTCCTAACCTGGCTCCAGGAGCAATTCAAGCTGCTCAGGGCCAGTGGCACCCAGGAGCCACACCGAGCAGCAGGGTTCGGAGACACAGCAGGAAGAAGGCAAGTGTGGAACCCCCAGAACAGACTGACCCCGCAGTAGCAGTGAGGAGTGAGCAGCCCCGGCGCTGCCTGCAGGGCGTGTGGCCAGTGCTGTGCAAAGGTTCACCCTCACGTGTGCCTGGGAGGACGCAGGAGGCTAAATGCAGGAGGCTGGTTTGTAAGGCTGTGGGTGTGGGCACTCAGGAGCAACAGAGCAGAACACACGAGGGCACGAGGGCACGAGGGGACGAGGGGCCACCTGCCACGGGGGGCACAGCCTGCCTGGCAGGGTGCCAGGGGAGAGGTGCCCAGGTCTACTGCCTGCACTGCAGACCAGGGTTGGGCATGTGTTCTTGAAGGTCCGCATCTCAACGGCTCCATCTCTATGTGAGGGCGGCAGGGAGCATTGGTCCGGCTCTTCTGGGGCTGCACACTTTTCTGAATCTGATACAATTGAAAGGCTAGTCTGTGCTGGGTGCGGTGGCACACTCCTGTAACCCCAGCGCCTTGGGAGGCTGAGGCAGGAGGATCGCAAGTTCAAAGCCAGCCTTGGTAACTAAGTGAGGCCTTAAGCCACTTAGGGAGACCCTGTCTAAAATAAATTATCAAAAGGGCTGGGGATATGGCTCAATGGTTAAGTGCCCCTGGGTTCAATCCCCAGTACCCCCCAAAAAAAAACTAACCTAGAACTCAGTCTGTGACTGACTTAGCCACATCCTGTGGTTGGCCATCATCTCCTGTCTTTTTTTTTTTTTTTTAAAGAGAGAGACAGTGAGAAAGAGAGAATCTATTTTATTTAGTTTTTCATGTGGCTTTCATTGCTACAACACTTTGTTGTGTATGTGGTGCTGGGGTTCAAACCCATGTCCTCACACATGCCAGGCAGGTGCTGTGACCGCCAAAGCCACCTCTCCAGCCCAATCATCTCTTGTCTTCACCTTAACCCTCATGGGCCACTTTACCTGTGCCTTGGTGGGCAGTGTGCTTGCTAATGGACAAAGTCTGTAGGCAACACCATGGACAAGTGACACCCACTGGGATGTGATGTCCCCCCAGACCCAGAGCGTGGCTGGACATCCTGCGCAGGCCATCCCTGGGGCCCTGCATGGGCAGCCCCGGGGCCTCTGTCTTCTGCAGGTGTCAGCAAGGCCTGGGAGGGGTGCAGGGGCGCCTGTCCTGGCTCACAGTGCCCACCTTTGTGTGGACACCTCACCACTTCTCCCAGCGCTTGGTCCAGAGGCAGCTGGGAAGAGAAGGGGACGCGGAGCAGGCTCCACACCTGACTCACTCCCCCACCTACCACCTGCACTCACAGCTGGTAGCCGAGGAGCCTGCAGCTGCTCGGGGCACTTTCCAGGCACTCCTGAGGACCCTCCCTCTGGGCTGGGCGACCGTGGCACTGCCTGGTCTGCAGAGGGGCCTCCCCCTCAATGGAGGCCCAGGGGCACCCCCACCATGGGATCCCTGTCCCTGGCTGTCCTCCAGTGTGCAGGCACCAGGGGCCGTCCACAGAAGTCCTTTTTACATGGCTCCCAGGGTGACAGCTCCTTGAGTGATGACACCGTCACTTCCTCTTTTAGGCCCTAAAGGCAGACAGGAAGTCAGGAGGTAATTGTAACTAAATGTCTGCTGCTCTTTCTTCTATATGGGGGTTTGTGTAGCTCTAGCAGGGCTGCTGGCCCATGCTTGTTAAGGACTGGCCCACGCCAGTGTCCACCATGGGCGCAACCTGTCACAGACCAGCCACCAACCGTGGTCTCAGGACAAACTCCCTAAGCCCAGGATCCAGCCTAGTGGCAGATCTCAGGTGGAGCACACTCCGGAATGGACAGTCCAGCCCTCCTGATAGTGCCCCAGAGTGGACGCATGTGCAGCCACTCACAGGTGCCGAGCTCACTGGCTCTGACTCTGCGTATCGAGGGAAGCCCAGCCAGCTCCTCGCCACGTCACGGTGGCCTCTGTGACACACCAGCTGTGGTGGACGGATGTCAGCCTGCACCTTGTGACTTGGTGCACCCTGGAGGCACAGCACCATCATGAGTGAGGCTATGCCGATGTCCTGCTTAGCCTGTGGGCCTCCAGTCCCAGGAGGCACGAGGCCCTGGAGTTGAGGCTGGCCCCGCTGCCCCTGCACACCTGCCCCTGCCCATTCGCTTCTGGGCCCACAGGGCACAGACGCCCTTCCCTCCTGGACAGCAGTGGTGCAGGGGAAGCTTTCTTTTCTGTTCACATGAGGCAGTGGTACCAAAGGTGAACAGAGAGGCCAAAGCACAGCCTCTTAGTGGAAACCAATGTGTAGGCCAACATTGCATCACAGGCGCTGAGCCCTGTGCGGATGGCCTGGCGTGATCCGGGCTGTGCAGTGGAGGGCATGCTGGGAAAGTCCCCAGTCTCAGATGCCTATCCTGGGTACCAGCAGAAGGCAGCTCAGGCGCTTAGAGAGAACCCCTGTCCAGCTGCAGGTGGGGCTGGACCTCCAGAGCCCCCTGGTCTTCAGGTGTGTGGGGTGGGAGCTGGTGGTGGAGTCCACGTATGTCCAGTTGCTCACAGACCCCCGCAGAGCTGGTTGCTAAACCGTGCCCATTCCTGTGTCACCTGGGTGGGTTTCGGCCCCAACACGCAGAAGCCCTGGGGTTCAGTGGCTCTGGGTGGCAACATTGCAGCACCTCCGAGAGGGTCCCCATCTCCCCGACCTACACACCAGCCCTCCTCAAGCACTCCTCTGCAGCAGCACAGACTGTCTGACACCCCGAGGCGCTCGTCTCTCCTCGGCTGCTCGGGTTTCACTACAGGAAGCGTGAGTTCACTTCTCGGCTCCACACTTAGCAGACCATATGGTTTTGAGGCACTGATCTAATTTTCAAAGCAGCATTTTCCCTCTAAAGTCATGGCCTGAATTCTCCTGGCTCCGCAGCTGGGAAGGACTCTTCATCAGAGCATCTACATATGCATCCAGGACCGTAGGCTTGTTGGTCCAGGGTGCAGGCTCGTTGCTGTGTGTAGGGCGGGGGCTGCAGCTGACCTACGTCCAAGGTGGAATCCGCATATCAGGCTGGCGGGCGGTGTTCAGACTCCGGAGACTCAGCCCAGCACTCTGGTGTGCCCGGCCGCAGGTAGTGTTCCCATCTGTGCTTGTTGAACCCAGTGTACTACTGAGCAACACTGTCCACCCCTTGGCCTTTTCTGATTTTTATTTTGAGACAGGGTCTCACTAAGTTCTGAGGCCGGCTTTGAACATGCCATCCTCCTGCCTCAGCCTCCCAAGCTGCTGGTTTATAGGCATGGCCACAGTGTATGACTATCCATCTGTTTTAGCTATTTCATCACTGTGACCAAAAGGCCTGCCAGGAACAACGTGGAGGAGGCAAGGTCATTGTGGCTCACAGTTGTGGAGCTTCAGTCCTTGGTGGATCAACTCCATGGCTTTGGGCCTTACCTGATGCATGACATCATGGTGGAAGGGTGCAGTGGACAATGGCTCAGGACATGGCCATCAGGGAGCAGAGAGAGCTCTGCTCACCAGGGACAAAATATAAACCCCAAAGTCATGCCCCCACGGACCACCTCCACCAGCCGCACCCTGCCTGCCACCATCCACTTGATCCCCGTCACAGGATCCATGCACTGGTTAGTTAAGGCTCACAACCCAACCATTTGCCCTCTGAACCTTCTTGCACTGTCCCACATGAGCTTTTGGGGACACCTCACATCCAGACAATGATGCCTTGTGCCTCCTGTTGCTGCGGCCTCCCCTATCTGCACTTCTCTAGCGAGGGCCTTTCTGCCTGTCTCCTCCCCCCACGACTTCCCTCTGGACCTCAGGTGCCCATGTCTATCCTCCCTGCGCACGAGGCCTCCCTCACGGCTCCTTTGTGCTACAGTGGCATCTCCAGTGCACGTCTCCGCGTAGGGCTGCCAGATGCACTGTGAAGGAGTCTGGCCCAGCCAGGAGGGGCCACGTTCCACAGTAAGATCCAGGGAAAGGCCGGGGGCCCAGAATGGCATACACACGCCCCTTGCGCAGGCTGCTGGGCCCCTGGTAGAAGGCCTGCCTCATAGGGCCATTTGCTACACCAAACCTAAGTCCCAGCTGTTGGAGGCTGGTTAGGAGCTGATCTCAGTGAGCTGGCGATGCAGGGACGGTGTGCAGAGGCGTCATGCTTGGGCACTGTGGCTCACACTGCCTGTGTTGTGGGCTCCCATGGGAAGGTGCCCATGGGGTGCACTTGCAGGAAAGAGTGGCACCCTGGAGTCCTCATCTGTGTGGTCATCAGATGGGGCAAGGGACCCAGCAGAGACCGCACTGCACTCTGTGTGCCCAGCTCACAGCATGGGCTGGACCTTGGCCAGGTCCCAGGTTCCCTGCCTCCCTTCCTGCTCTGGTCTCTTGTCCCCCACCCTCTCCCCACGTCCCCACCCAGCTTCCTCCATCCTCCTTCCTTCTCCTCTTGGGTGATGTGATGGTGTGAATGGCATCATATCCACCTGAACCCTCAGAGTCTTTGCAGATGTGGTCAAGATGAGGTCACCCTGGATTAGGGGGGCCCTAAGTCCTATGGCTGGTATCCTCCTAGGAGGACACATAAGGGCAGAGGCACTGGAGTGGTGCAGTCACAAGCCCAGGACACCTGGGGACCACCAGGATTTGGAGGCGGCAGAGAGGACCATCTCCCAGAGCCAAAAAGGGGATCCCACCCTGCCACGCACCTGGAGGCTGCGGGAGGACTCCTGCCTCTGAGTCCAGGCCACAGCTAGCTCCCATGGGCCCGCAACTCAGCGGCCACAGACCCCGCAGATGCAGGTCGAGGAAGAGGCTCTCGCTGTACCTGCTGAGGTTGGCTCCTGTCTGCTGCTGGTCAGTCCCTGAGTTCAGGGAGAGTGAGGGGCACCCCTAAGCTTGCGGAGAGTCTTCCCATGTCCTCGTCCCCTGCCCAGGAGTTGCTTATTGAGGATGTTTTGAAGTCACAACCCCTGCCCCACTCCACCCCTCAAAGGAGCTGCAGCTCTGAGAAATGTGCCTCCTTAGCCCCGCAGCTCCCCAGCTGCCTCTCAGACGCTCAAGCTGTCCTGGGGACCGCCCCACAGCCCACTGTGGTCACTCTGCTGTGACCGGCCTCCCCTTCCTGAGCAGCCCCAAAGACCCTCCAAGGAAAGTGTAGGCCCCTGGCCAGCTGCTAGAGCTCAGTGCATGGGGCGGGGATGGAGAGAACAGTGGGACGGAGGACAGGACAGGAGGGACAGTCCAGCTCCCAACTGGTAAGGGGAGGTGAGGACAAGCAGGTCGGGAGGCCTACAGCGCAAGAAAAAAGCAGCCAAAAAATGTGGGAAAGAGGAGGGTGGGGGAGGCAGGGAGGTGAAGCCTGGCCCGGTCTTGGCCACCGAGGTCAAGGTCAGGGCCTGCGTGTGCCATGCCTCTGGAGCCAGCCCCTTTGGTGTTTGCTCCTGGGTGGCCGCCCCTGGCTGGGCTGCTGCAGGGTTGGCTGGGCTGGGGCCTGTGTGGCTCCTGGGCTCTCACAGGCCCAGCCTCACTCCCTGGAGGCCTGGTGTCCTCCCAGGGGGAGTGCTATGCCCTCCCAGGGGGTGGGGAGGAGAGCCCCCTCCCCAGAACATGACTATGCCTCTGGCCTCGAAAGACAATTTGACCTAGAGAGGAAGCTGCTGGACTCTTGGGAGCAAAGGCCCAGGTACCCTGGGATGCTGGCATCTCCAGCATACCTCAGCCCCCCTGAAGCCCCCACCCCGCTTGGCACTCCAGATGAGGGCTGCACTTTCTGGAGGGAAGTGCCAGCTACCACTGGCCTCCAGCGAGACTCTTCCCTGGGGAGTGCCCTGTACTTCAGAGACCCGGGCAAGCTGCCTGAGCTCTGGCTCTGCTGAAGAGGCAGCCAGCAGAAGGGCCGCAGGGGCTCCCAGGGATGGGAGGCCTCCCCACGGATGACCGCAACAGGGACTTCTAACCCTTGGTGGAGACATCAGGGTCGGTGATGCTGCTGCGTAAAGCCCAGAGACCGTGACCCTCGGGCTCCTGGCACTTGCTGGGCTGTGGAAAGTGGATGTGACAGGTCCCTCCATCCAGCCACAGCAACTGCCTCCTCATTATGTCCTTTTCTTGAAAGGCTGGGCTGGGAGGAGGATGAAGAAAGCCCCAGAGGGAGACGGGGGTTGCTCCAGGGCCACCTGTTCACCCCAGCCACCCTTCTCTCGAGGCCTAGCCTGGCCAGCCCTCTGGGGTGCAGCCTGTGTGTCCTTTTCGGGGTCCTCGCTTTATAAGGGGTGGAAATGGGCATGGTGGCATGCCCAGGGCCAGTCAGCTGCTCCCTCTCCATGCTGCCCTGGGATGGGCCTGGTTGGAGAGCCTGGCTCCCTTGCCTGGTGGGTGCTTTGTGCAGGCAATGTGGCTCGTGCATGAACTGTGGGCATCTTCGCCTGGTTTCAAAGCAGAGGGCGAGTGGGAGGGGCCAGGTTGGCCTCTGAGCCCCAAGAGATAAGGAGGAGGGGCTCAGCGCCAGGTTCCAGCAGGGTGTCTGGCACCAACCCCACCCTGAACACGGGCTGAGCTGGGCCTGTTGACCCCCGAGCCAGCTCTCCAGCACCAGACAGCTGTGGGCTGGGGAGGGTTAGGCTGGAGGTCACGCTGCCCTGCCCACCGTGGGAAGGTGACCAGCCCTGGGGGCTGTGCTGTGCTGGAGGGGGCTGAGCTGCACCCCTGGCTGTTGCTCAGCAGAGGCCAGTGACACCCCGGTGACTACCCAGTCAGTGTCTGCAGGCCTGGCCACGTCCCCTGGGGGGAGCCACAGGGCAGGGACAAGGCTAGGCTGGTGTATCAAAGGCTCACCACACCCACAAGAGCTGCAGGACACAGGCACAGCTGAGATCTTGCATCTGCTTAAGTCAGGTTTCTAGAAATCCTCGGAAGATTGACACCCAGCCATCTACACCCAGACTAAAGGGCGAACTGTGGTGTTTGAGGCTGAAAGGGGTGAGGGGTCGCTAGGCAATCTCACAAGTGCAGGCTGGGTGCCCCGGCCCCACACCCAAGGGGCACTTGGGAGCAGCTTCCTGGCCCCTCGGAAGACAGGAGCAGAGGGAAGGGTAGTCGGGGTGGCTGGGTCTGTGCAGATCAAGGAGACGGGAGCCCAGCCTGCCAAGAGCCTGGGGTCCAGGCAGAACCTGGAACAGGGGTGCGAGAACAGCCATGGAGCCCCCAGCCCACTGCCTGGTGGCCACGGGTGGCACAAGAAAACCTGGAGCCAGACTCAGTCTCCCTGCTAGCCCACGAGCCTCCCCAGGGCATCAGCAGCAGGGCTCAAGGCTGAAGGGGGCCTGGGACCCCTGGGGGAGGCAGGCGTCCTGGAGTCACTTCCACCCCCACACCCCACTGCCCTTTAGTCCTTGTACTTCTCCACTCTAGAAATCAACTCACGAGAAGACACTGTGACCCCCCGCCTTTTTTTTTTTTTTCTTTTCAATGCTGGGGACAGAACCCAGGGTCTCACACTTGCTAAGAAAGTGCTCTGCCACTGAGCCAAACCCCAGCCCTTTTGATTTTATTTTGAGAGAGGGTCTAAGTCGTCCAGGCTGCCCTCAACCTCACAATCCTCCAACCTCAGCCTCCAAGTCGCGGGGCTCATAGGCATCACCACCACACGGGCTATACCATTATCCTTTGGCTGATGACGCACGTCCTGTGATGCTTCAGTGTATGGTTTGGACGGCTTCCCCAGCATGCCCACAGGCCTGTGAGGACCAGGTTGGCAGAAGAATACTGGTTGTCACAGCAAGTGTGGGCCACACAGCCCGGCCACCGAGCCTCGTTGCTACTCCTTCCAGCCAGGTAGATGCGCAGGAGGAGGCAGACCTGTGTCCCTGGGGAAGCCACATAGTGACCTGGGATGGCACATGCCTGAGTTACCTGGAAGCCAAGTTCACCTGGAAGCGCTCAGAGGTACACATGGAAGCGCACACAGAACCTTCTGGAAACAGCGATGTGCAGTATCCATCCTGGGCCACCCCAAGATGGCCCTCAGAGGTGTGGCCGGGGCTGAGGCCCATCACGAGGCAGCCTGCCAGGCTCACAGGAAGCTGGCATTAGAGTGGGGCCTTGTACTGTGGAGGTTCTCCAGGGAGGGTGGATGGGGCAGCTGAGGCCGTGGCACTGCCCTCTCCCAGCTCCGGGGGCTACTGCTGTGATCTGAAGGACCTCTGTGGCTGGCAGGTGACCTTGGCATCCACTGGCCGTCCCACCTGGAGCACTGATGATCACGGTGCAGTCCACGTCAGCCATGGATGTGTTTCCAGCTCTGGGACGGTGAAGGCAGGTCCCTTTTACACCACATAGCTGTGTCCAGGTAGGTCAGCCCTGCAGATGACTTCCTTTGGCAAAATTCCACATGTGCCTCTTTACAAGGGTAATGGATCTCTTGACCAAAACAAGCAAGATCCTGTTTTCTCCCCACTGGAGAAGTCCAACAGGTCCCCAGGGGCTTTTAGTGTGGCCGCTTCCTGAATCTTGCACATACACACACAGGCGTACACACATGGGCGCCCCAGGGCAGGATGGTGGCCTCCAAGCCCGTCCCTCTCCTGCAAACACTCTCTGCTGCTCGGTCCTGCAGAGGTCTTCCTGGAAGGCTGGCCTCCACGCTCTTCCTCCTTTCTTCAGGATCCCGGGGGGCCAGTGCCCCGACGGGGCTGGGAGGAACTTGGTGCTGCAGCACACGCGCTCTGGGAATCCTGGGGCACTGTGTTCCTGTGCCGCTGCCCCACCGGAAAGGACTCTCAATTGGGACAGTGTCTGAGGTCTCCTCCCCAGGGTCACCCTCCAGTGCCCACGGATCCTGTCCTCAGGACTGGCTCCTTGTTCCCTTTGCCACCAAGCTTGTGCAAGTCCATTCTCAAGCTGCATCTGACGTCTGCCCGGTGGCATCTCACGGAAACCCTGCTCCTATCCTGGGCAGTGAGTTCCTGTCAAACTTGGTCTTGGAAGGAAAGAGAAGAGAGAGACATGAGGCACCAGTCCCTCTTTTTTTTTTTTGGGGGGGGTGCATACTAGGGACTGAACCCAGGGAGGCTTAACCACTGAGTCTCATCCCCAGTCATTTTTATTTTTTATTTTGAGACAGGGTCTCACTAAGTTGCAGAGGCTGGCTTTGAACTTGGGATCCTCCTGCCTCAGCCTCCAGAACTGCTGGGATTACAGGTGTGTGCCACTGTGCCCCGCTCTTTCTCTTTTCTCTCTTGAGGTGCTGGGGATGGAACCCAGGCCCTCTCACACGCTAGGCAGGCATGCCAGCGCTGAGCGACAGCCCAACCTTCCTTCACATTTTGAAGGCAAAGAGACCCATCTTTCCAGGACTCAGTTTGTTCAAGACAAAGGGACTGGGGGCTGGAGCAGTGGCTCAGTGGTTACGGCACTTGCTGTGCATACACAAGGACACAGGTTCGAATCCTCCACAACAAAGCATTGGAGCAATGAAAGCCACATGAAAAACTAAGTAAAAATCCATTATTTCTCTAACTGTCCCTCTCCCTTAAAAGAAAAGAAAAGAAAAGAAAAGGCCAGGGGATTAGGGACAGAACTGCTGCCTTCAGCAGGCACTAACTCCACAGGTGGCCCAGTGTTCTAGCAAATTCTGTTCCAAATGACCTGAGGGTGTCTGGCACAGCCTCGGGGGGCCTTGGAGAACCAGCCACTGCACAGCTCACCTGGGAAACAGGTCCGTGGGCCCCACCAAACCCAGTGTGAGGCGACATGTAGCCACGTCTTAGAGGCAGAGTCCCGAGTCCCTCGCATCCAAGGCCCCTGCCTGTGTGGTAGCCAACACCACCCTGCTCTTCCCAAACCTGGATGGCCCTCCACGTCTACCACTGCTCCTGGACCACAGAGCTTCCTGACAGGTGACAGCTCAGAGGGGCTGGGGACATCTGCACTTACTCTGGATAGCCCAGTGGTGGAGAGGGCTGGGGCATCTGGTGTGCGCTTAGAAGTTCCTGTCACGCAGCACCAGGAGGACACGCAAGAAAGACCCCAGCACCAAGAGAGCCAGGAGGAAAGGCCAGGAGCACCTCTGGGGTCTCCCGTGTCTCTAGATCATCAGGCACTAGGCAAACTGAGGCTGTGACTGTGTGGAGGAGGCAACTCACCTGTGGGCTCCTCCGCCATCCTCACCACCTGCGCACCTGTAGGATGAATCAGAGAGGTTCCGGTGGCGTAGGGGAGGGAAGTGCACTAAAGACCCTGGGGTCCTGAGCTGACAGCAGCTGCACCCCTCTGATGCCCCCAGGCTCCTGGACCCCCATACAAGGGCTCTGAGTCCCCTGCTTTTTGCTGGAAGGAACGAGTGCGTGTGGGTCCAGGGGGCCCTGCCGCAGCCTGGCCAGCTCAGTGGCAGGATTATGGGCCATGGAAAGTGTTCCTGGGGTGCCACACTGGGACCCCGTGGACAGCACATGGAAGCATGGAGAAGCTTCTGTCAGGGATCCCAGCTGCGAGCTGGCTCTTCCGCACGGTGGCTCCAGGCTCCGTCTACCTGTCCCCTCGCCCTGCCCTCCTGGGTGTCCAGGCAGGGCCTTTGTGTGGCCCTCAGGACCAGCACTGTGGCTCGCATTCAGGGCTCTCCCACCCTCTGCTGCAGCTTCCACAACTCCATCTCACTTTCTAGATCCGTCCCTGTGTGGCACGAGGTTACAGACGGCCAGCCTCGCCAGTGACTTGAGCCACCTCTGCCAGCCTCTGCAGAAATCAACTCTGCCTCAACCTCGAAACTTGGAATCCATCGCTCCCATGGACCAGGGAGTGTGGGCTTCCTATGCTGCCCTTCAGACTCAGCCATGTCAGAAGTACGACACCTTAGAGATGTCGGGGTTGGGTCCACTTCTGGGGGGGCTGGGTTACTAACACTCACGCAGACTACCGTAAATGTTAAAGGAAACCAACTCTTCAGTTAGGGAGGTTGATGGCGGGGCCTCGTGCGCACCTGCATAGTTGCGACAGGGACACCTGGCTCTGCACACCCAGCCCATGGCCACCACCACGACCGCCAGCAGGAAGGCAAGGGTGCTGAAGACGGCCACGGCGCTCTCCTTGTGGGGACCTGCTGGGTTCTCTGGAATCGCATCTTCGGTTCCGGTGAAGGGTTCTGAGAGAGGAAAGCGACCCAGCCTTGAAGGGACCTGGAGGGAGGGTCATTCTACCCAGAGAGAAGGCCCTCAGGGCGGTGCCCACCCACCGCACTGGAGGGCCATGTGGGTGTCAAAGCTGGCACGGGGGACACGCACCCTGTGAGCTCAGACCCAGCCCTGATGCAAGGGTCTGGAGCAAGGGGTGAGGGGGACGCGCAGCTTCTTCCTGGGTCTTTGAAATCCAGGCAAAACTTACACATTCAATGAACCTTTCCAAAGTGACCACTCTGTGACCACTCAGTGACCACTCAGTTTAGCCCTTTGCGGAGTATCCCCGAGGACACCCGGCACCCACCAGCCGTCACTCCCACTCTGTGTCCTGGCCACCTCCACTCTGCATTCTGATGGCACTGCCCATTCTGGGCCTTTCTCTGAACGGAATTGACCACGTGTGTTCTCTGGGCAATGGCTGTGGTCACTGGGCACGCTGTCCTCGGGTTTCGCACAGCATGCGTCAGCCCTCACTCCTTTCTACAGGGTCACAGTGTCTAGCCCCCCAGCCCTCATGGACACATGGGGTCCCTTTGGCTTTATGAATCGGGGTGGATGATCATGGGCACTTGCCAGAGTCCCTGTTCTAGGTGGTGTGAAGTGGCGTTGCTGCCCACACTGACTCTGCGTCTAGCTTTTTGAGGCCTGCTGGCCTTCCCCCACGGCAGCCACACCATCTGGTTCCCCTCAGCAATGCACAAAGCCCTGAACCCATCTTTGCCTTCAGAGAATGTTTTTCACGGGCAAGCCAGTGACACCGTCCCGGGGAGCTTGTTACAAATGTGTCTCCAACATACCCCAAGAACAGTGCCCTCAACCGTGGGTTGACCCTGAATGCGACTTAGGTGCAGGGGCACATGTCTATAATCCCAGCAACTAGGGAGGCTAAGACAGGAGGATCACAAGTTGGAGGCCATCCTGGGCAGCTCAGCAAGACTGTCTCAAAGTAAAAAAATTCAAAATGCTGCGGATGTAGCTTAGTGGTCGAGCCGCCTTGGGTTCAGTTCCTAGGACCAAAACCAGAAAACAACATTGCGCTGGTGCCAGGTTGGGCCAGAGCTTGTGGTGACCCTGCCGTGGGTTCCTCCTTCCCAGCTGCCTGGGCACACTGTGGGGAAGACACTGGCGGAAGGCAGATGCCAGAGGCTGCCCTCATCCTGGTCCATGTAGTCCCAGACCATGCACATGAGTCACGGAGGCTGCAGCCTGACCAGGGAGGAAGGAGGCTCTCAGCCTGCAGGGGCCCTGGTGGGCCTGTGTAGCCTCAGGGCCCCAAGCTCAGACAGGCCTCCGCTGCTGTGTGGCTCGCTGGATGTCTCTGACTCTCACCATCTCTGAATATCCATTTTGCACTGAACCCTGCAGGTTTCTTAGTGGGTCTGCCGGTGGAACCCCTTTTCTGTAGCTGGTGGGGCCCAAGGACCCCAGCCTGTAGCATCTCCCACCTCCACCTCCTGCCTCTCATCGTAAGTGGTGACAGGGACAGACGGGGATGGCTGCAGCCTCTGTGAAGGGACACGGCCTGTAACCTGAGCACAGATGACCTGACCAGCAGCCAGGCACAGCTGGATTCCTTGGTGGGGCTCGTTCTTCTCAGGGGCACAGGCCAGGGTAGAGGGCTGCACAGGTCCGGCCTCTGCCCTGGCCAGTTGCTGCCCAGCTCTGTGGCTTCTGAAGCGTTACAGACCTTCAGAGCCTCAGTCCCGGTGGCCAAGTGGGCTCTGCAGGTGAAGGTGAAGCTGGGGTGTGTCTGGGCCGAGAGTGGGCTTTCCCCATGGCGACTGCCGCCTTCCCCTGAGGCTGCCGCAGAATCCCTGCCCCTGGACCTTACCTGTGCGGCTGCTGCCAGTGAGGTTCTGGTGAAGGAGCTCGTTCTCTATGCAGCAGCCAATGTTCACGCTGGGCACCCAGGGGATCCTCAGGACGCTGACCACATCATACAAGCCGCGCTCGTTCAGGGAGACCGTGTCATTCTGCAGAGCCTTGTCCAGCTGGCTGTTGTCTGTCCTGTTAATCCAGTGCACCTTGGGCCTCGGGTAGCCGTCCCTGGACGTGCAGGTGAAGGTGAGCTCCTCATCTGCAGAGGGGCTGTGGGGTGTGCTGACGACCGGCATACTGTAGTTGGCTGTGGGAGGGAGGCGGGGTTCTGCAGCTTGGGACTGGAGGGTACAGTGCCAAGGGCCAGGTGTGGGGGAGGTGGCCGCTGTGGCCCACCCTGGTGGAGAGGCCACTGGCACAGTCATCCCCTCAGGCAGTGCGCCAGGGCCAGTTCGGACCCCCGCTGGATCTTGTACTCTCACAGGTGGCCCTGTCTCTCCTTGCTGAACTGCACCCTGACCTTGGTTGTCTTTAAAATTTCCTTAAATTCTGATCTCCTTTAGTGTTTCATAGCAGGGCCTCCTAATTCCTTTGGGAAGACCTAGCTCGAACTGAGTTCAGGGCACACAACAAGGTTGGGGTACTGCGAAACCAGTAGTTCTTGGGGTGCAGAGCTCTCCTACGAGCTGAGCAAGTTCTCAGGCCCTCACAGGAAGAGAAAACCAGTGACCAAGACGGGATTTTCTTCACCGGAGGGAACAGGCAGATGGGCCCGGGAGGTTCTGGAAGCACCTTTCTGGGGACACGGCAGACTTACCTGCCACGTGCAGCGTGACCACAGCTTGCAGGATCCTTCCTACCTGCGAGGACTTCCTAAACACCAGGCAGTTGAACTTCTGCTCATCCTGGGGGGTGACATTGCGCAAATGCAGGGAGAAGTCCCCCCGCTTCATGCTGTCCAGCGACAAGTGAGCCCGGTTCTTGTAGTGACTGTCCTCCCGGCCCGTGGAGCTGTTCTCGGGGAGGTAGTAGGTCACCACTGTGTTCGACTCGCTGACTTGCCAGTAAACAAAGAGGTCATTGAGGTCAAAGCTGTTTGTTCCTGGGTAGACGCAGCTAAGCTCAACGTCACTGCCCACCATGGCTCTGACTTCTTGTTCTTGAATGTCTGCAAAGATTCAGAGGGATGAGAATCAATTTCCAGGGTGACTCCTAGCCCAAGAAGTTACCCAGACTTCTGGGTTACAAGGCTCAGACATCAATCCTGACACGTTCAAGCAGAAAAGGACGCACGCAGGAGGGAGGGACCAGGACAGCACAGGGGTTAGATGGTGAGCCACCTGGCTCTGCTGTCCATTGCTAACACCAGGCTTTGACAGTGCACAGCTGGCTCATGAAGCCACCGCAGGGAGGAGCCAGGGAGGGCACCGGGGCTGCTCTGCACCATTCTTAGCTACTTCTTGAGAGTCTAGACTAATTAATGCAAAACATAAAGGTTTTTAAAATTCAGGCATAAAGAGGAAAGCGATTTCTCAACAACATTATAAGAAAAGTCCATGTCACTTGTACGGGTGGCCTTACCATTTGCACAACCACTTAACCACCTATGGGAAGAGTAGCATGCCCCCTGGCCCAACGCCTCTCAGGTCTCTGCTGCACAGCTGCACCCCTGCTCCTGGCTCTTCCCAAAGCTGGTGGCTTTTAGGGCTCAATAGGGCTGACTGGACCAAAGAGACCGGAAGGGACAGGAAACCCTGTCTGAAGGACATTCTACCCCTCAGCCCGCCAAGCATGAGGTTAAAGAACTAGAGTTTGGAAACGCAGTGCCCTACACAACCTTCCATCCCGCACGATGACCAGTCATGGGACCCAGCTTTCCCAAAAGACCCCTGGAAAGCAAGGACATTCCCAACCCCTGCGGGTAACCCTCATGGCAAGGGGTTTGCCCAGTGCCAAGCACCCTGACTCACCAGCTTGCAGGCTGCTGAGTAGCAGCAAGATGAGGCCCGGACTGAAAAGAAACAAGAAAGGCAGTTGAGCTATGGCTTCCTCCACGCAAGCAGTCTGGCCCCCATGGGCAGGAGGCGCTGGCTCCGTCACAGAAATGTGAATGCTCATGGGACGGCACCTCCTTGCCCCGCACAGCAAATCCCAGGGGCTGCCTGCCCTGAAAACAGCCACTACAGAGCGATGAAAAAGGGTGGCGGAGCTGCAGACCCGCCTGCAGCCTCTGACTCCTTGGCCAGGTCTTGCTGGGGACCAAAAAACCATGCCGTCAGAAGGGAAGGCTTTCAGGACCCCTGCAGCAGAGCTTCATCTGAAGACGGAGGACACCCCAGGGACCCCAGCGCAGGTCAGGGAAGGAGCGGGATGGCTGTGAAACCTGACTTGGAGGAGGTCTGCGCTTCAGATTTGGTAGCAGCTGGGATCCCGCTTGCCACCCCCAGAACTCTCCAGCCTGGAGCTTTGTGCCTGGCTGCCTCAGCCTAGCCACCTCTTCCTGCAGTCTCCCAGGACACCCCCCAGGGGCAGGGGGCCACTTTGGTCACAGCACTTGCCCCAGTCCTCAAACTGTTTCTGAGGCCAACTCACCACTAGGGGGAAACACCTGGAGGGGTCCTGGGGGCCTTCTTCTCTGACATCCCTGTGCCTCCAACGTCTGGGAGAACCTTCCCCTCCCCCATCAAGCCACTGCCTGGGGCACCTCCCAGCAAGCCACTGGGGCCCCTGCCCCACCCCGGGTGGTAGTATGCAGGTGTGTGGTAGTAAGCCAGCTGCTGGCCTTCAGGGACTCTGTAACTTGTAGGCTGTCCTGTGTGAGGCCACCACTCTTGCTTGCAGATACAGCTCTGATAACCTCCTGCCAGGCCGCCCTGCCTCCAGGCTCCGGATCAAGCCTTATTCTCCAGAGCCAGACCTACCGCAAAGCTTCAGGAGGCCCCTCTGATCCCCTCTTCCTCTTTCAGGATGCTAAGCCCACTGGGGGCTCACCAGGACGTCCTGTCTGCTGGGACCTCAGGACAGCTGGAACTTCCCAGGGATGGGAGTGCACTCTCTGGGCTCTCGCAGGGGAAACCAGTGTGGCTGACTCTCCTTGGGCCTTGGACATTACCCACCTGCCCCAGCCCCAGCTGGCTCAGCTGGGACAGGGTGAGGGTGGCTAGCAGCTGAGACATTTCCTCTCTGCTGGACATCAGCTTAACCACTCAGCACATTTCTAACTGAGAGATGGTGGGCAGACTGCGTGGGTGGGACACCTGGGGACAGAGGGCCTCACCATTTCACCAAGGGGGGCACAGATTGCCCACCCCACGATGTGCCCTGAAGCGGATATTCGGGGGAAAAGTCAGGGCACAAAGCTGCCATCCCTGCGCTCCCCGCCCCGGGCTCGCAACCTGCAGCACCCCCTGCCCCAGCTTGGATTTGCTACTTGACAGTGGGACCTCAGGTGTGCGGGGAGAGGCACCGAACGGTGGGCAGCAGCCGGCTCTGCGGTATCGCAGCGCGGTCACATCCTTCCTCCTTCTGGGAAATCAGGGGAGTAGCGGAGAAAGGCGGCGGCGGAGCGGCCCGCCGGGAGCGCCCTCTGGGCAGGCGGCCGCTTCCCTCGGGCCGGTTCCCTTCCACCGCGGGCCCGCCCCGCGCACACCCACGCCCGCCCGCCCGCGGGTCCCGGTTCCGGTCGCGCGCCGCCCCCTGCCGTCCACAGCCGCCCGCAGTTAAGCGGCGCTCGGGGGCGCCCGTCGGGGTCTCGGGGGCTGGGACACGCGGGACCGCGGGCGGCAGCTGCCATCCGGGCACACCCGCCCCTGCCCACGACCCCGTACCGCACCGCAGGACGCGTCCGCGGAGTGCTCACCTTAGCCGCATGGTGGGCGCCGCGGCCTCGGGCGCCGGAGACCCGGGGCGGGAGCGCGGAGCGCGGGAACCCGGGGCAGCAGAGCCCGGCTCAGACTGCGCTCCCACGGCGCCTCGCAGGCTCTGAGCGCCCGGCGCGCGGCCGTCTGGGTGCAGCCCTGGTTCCCGCCCCCGGCCCGGCCCTACCGTGACCGTGACCGCCTCCGCCCCCGGGGAGGAGGCGGGGCGAGACGCAGCGGAAGGCCACGCAGTGACTCCAGAAAGTTAGGCTCTTCCCACACCAGTGTGCAGAGGGACAGGACCGGGTCTCCGCGGCCCAGAGCTTTGGGGCTCAGGGAAGTCCCAGGTGGTAAGGGGTGGGGGAGGGAAGGAGCGGAGCCTCTGGGGACAACGCTGCCCAGACTGTCCCCTTCCTTGGCCGCTGTGTCCCTGCCCCAGGGTCCAGGCCTTTCCTGAGGATGAGTCACCGGTTCAAAGCCCCATGGCAGGGCTGAGCCAGGGGCCAGGGGCCAGGTTCCTTCCCTCTTTGGGGACTGGAGTCTGGAGGTGTCTCCAGCCGGGCAGTAGGTGAAGTGCACCCAAAGACCATTGAGGAATGAACAAAATGGGGGCGGGGAAGGCAGGCCTGGACCACTGGTCAGCCTCAGAAACTCCCCACACCTGGCCTTGCTCCCCCAAATGTGAGGTCCCCTGGGCTGCCAGGCAAAGCGCATTTGCATATGAAAGGCTATGAGAGGCCCACTGCTTGGAAACAGGTCAGCTGTACTCCTCAGTGTCCCACTGGGCACTCCTGTGTCTGACCAGTGTTCTCTGGCACCTGATCAGGATAAGACTGTGCTGGACCTCAGGCCCTGGTCAAAGGGCCATTTGCTCCCTCCGCCTACCCCAACACACACCCTGGGCCCTGCTCTCTGCTGACTCAGAGCTCCCTCCTCCTGCCCTCACCAGGCACCTGACAGGGAGGTGAGAAGGTGGGGCCAGAATGGGCTCTGTCCCCGCAGAGGCTGGCCCTGGAAGGGTGAAGCTAATGGAGACAA
Organism: Aplodontia rufa; assembly: GCA_004027875.1. Lineage (NCBI taxonomy): Eukaryota > Metazoa > Chordata > Mammalia > Rodentia > Aplodontiidae > Aplodontia > Aplodontia rufa. The sequence goes on from PVKS010015931.1 coordinate 26,700, forward strand.
CAAGGTGGCAGCTCTGCACCCCCACCTCAGGAGACCTGGAGTCTCCGGCAGGGCTGTGTCCTTTCTATTCTGTCCTACCCCACTCCAGGCCTCTGAGAGAGGCAGGGTCATCCCCCATGGTGATAGGAGGCTGGGAGCCTGTCCATGTGCCGTGGTTTGAGGCTCCCTGGGCTCCCTGGCCCCAGTCCCCATGCACATCTCATTCATTCAGCAAAGGTTTGATGAGCACGTAGCACTGGCTAGGGGACCAGTGAGCATGAAGGATGACAGCTCAAAAAACAGAAGTCCTGGGCTGGAGCGGTGGCTCTGCAGTTACCGTGCTTGCCCCACATGCGCAAATACACGGGTTCAAACCCCAGCACCCATGTACACAACTAAGTGTCGGAGCAACGAAAGTCATGTGAAAAACTCAATAAAAATTGGTTCTCTCTGACTCTCTCACGTCCTTCTCTCTTTAAACAAAACAAAACAAAACAAAACAAAACAAAACAAAACAGAAGTCTTTAGTGTCTGCCACCTGGAGATCACATTCCCATGTAGCTGTCAAACAAAGAAGTGAGCCCAAAAGGTGAATATGAGGTGGTGAGGGATCTCAGGAGGAAAAGAGCAGGGACATGAGCATGTGGTCGCAAGCCCCCAGGGGTGGGGTGGGGCATTTAGAGCCACTTCTTCAGGGAGGTGCCACCTTCCCTTTGGCTGTGAAGTACAGGGGAAAGGGAACCCTGGACCATGTTTGAGGATCCCGTGCAGAGGTCTGCTCTTGGGGCAAGGCTGGGAGCAGAAGCAGCTGCCTGGAGGAAAGGTGACTTTTGACCCCTGATACTAGGGTGGCAGCATAAACCAAATCAGAAAGGGGTCTCTCTTAGGATGGATCCAGTTCGAGGAGCCAGAAACTGTCCAATGAAAGCTGGAACACAGGTGGCCCAGGCCTTTGCAGGGGTGCATGGTTTATACACCCAGCATGGGGAGAGGGACATGATGTTAGGGACCTCAGTTTCTCACCACAGCCCTGTAATCCCCTGCTTGGCTCCAGCTGCTTGGCTCTCCAGCTGGGGAGAGCCAGTCCAGCATCACTGGCCAGGTGAGCAGGGGGGATCAGGCTGGGTGACCAGCATGGCCCATGCCTGCTTCTCCCAGGCCAGGGGCTACTGCCTCCACTCTCCTCAGTCAGGAGAGTCCTGGGGCCAATCCGAGGGCTCTGACTGGATTGGCCTGGGCTGGGCACCCACCTCTGGGCCTATTCCTGAGGCCCAGTGTCCTGCACTGCACTGATTGGCAGATGCCCATGTCATGTTGAGCCCCCCTCCCAGTGCCCACCTGGATCCTCCCCAGCCTGCAGGCCTCTAAGCCTGTGTTCTGTGCTGTCCATGGCAGTGGGAGCAGTGGTGGAGGTGCTCAGGTGACACGACTGTGGCTGGAAAGGGCCAGGGACCAGGGCTCTGCTTCCTGGGCAGTCTCTGAGGTCTCAGAGACCTCTTACTGTTGGTGGACCCACTCAGGAGCTGAGATTGTGGGTGGAGGGACCTCCTCTTCTTTGGGCAAGGAGGAAAGTGGCATGGAACAAAGCTGGAGCAGGGTGATGACCTTGGGAAGCACTGGGGCAACTGTCGGGGACGGAGGGGACCAAGAACAGAGACTGCAAGTACATGATAGGTTTAATCCAAACTACGGAGCTGTGCACCATTGGGCAAGTTATTTAGCCCCTCTGTGCCTGTGAAGTGCAGTCACAACTTTGTGGCACAGTAATGCATGGTAGTATGGTTGTGACTGTCATAAATTAATCACACCCTATGGCACATGGGGTCCAACACAGGACTTAAGTTGAATGGAGAAACAGCAACCCTTTGGGAGGCTTCCTTCTGTGGCTTTGGTTTTCCCCTTGGCCCTGACTGCAGGTAGGCAGGATAGCTTGGTGGTGGGGTGGGAGAGACAGGCCCAGGCCCATTAGAACTGGGAACCAGTAGGGACTGCATTCCTGCAGACTGGGATTCAGGTTTCCCCAGCAAGTCATGGAATCACCTAGATGCCCCACCCATACCCCTCTAGCTCAGTTGCACCCCATGCCAGGGAGCAGTAGGTCCCTGGGTCCAGAGTCCCCATTGGTGAGAGGGCTTGGCAGCAGCCTAGGGGTCCTGCCCTTCCCCTGGGGTGGGCAGGACAGTGTGCCTCTGACACCCCAGATGAGGCTCAGAGCCTGCTTCCTGGTTGGAGGAAACAGATCTTCTCTCCTGGACTGTTCATGTCCTGAGGTGCTGTAACTAATCACAGACTTGGTGACTTAAGAACAATAGGGATGAGACTGGAGCAGTGGCTCAGTGGTTACAGTGCTTGCCTGGCATGCATGAGGATGCAGGTTTAAACCCCAGCACCATGTATACAGAGAAGTGTTGGAGTGATGAAAGCCACGTGCAAGACTAAATAAAATTGATTTTTATTTCTCTCCCTGTCCCTCTATCTTAAGAAAAAAAAAAAACAGGGATACTATTCATTTTTTCACAGTCCTGGAGGCTGAAGTCTGGAATCACGGCTTCACCTGGAGGTTGAAGGGAGAAGCCCTCCTTGCCTTCAGCTCCGTCTCTTGAGTCTCAGATTCTGTGGTCACAAGGCTGTCCCCTGTGCATGTGGTCAAGCCTGCCTCTGCCTCCCTCTGTGAGTGCATGTGGGGCCCATCTGGGCACCAGGATGCATCTGTCACTTTAACCACGTTAGTGGGTCCTTCTCTGCCACCTGGGGTAATACCCACAGGCTCCAGGGCTTACGTGGAGGACATTTTTTGGTGGTCATTAATCGGCTGATCACAGGGGATCATGAAGGATTAAAATACTTAGCAGGAGAATCTCCAGGTGGGAACAATTCTATGTGTGCATTGACAGTGAAAAGGGTGCAGAGCGAGCCTGAGCCCTCTCAGCCTGGCTCTTGTCCTTGCTTTGAAGCTGATGGAGAGTGGTTCTTATTTGCCCTCTGCCCTCACTGTCAGTTCCTTGGTGGAAGCAGCCTAACCTCTCAAGGCCCATGCTCCCTGCTTCAGCCACAGTGGGGGTCAGCTGGGGCTGGGGAGCCTGGCCTCACCAAGATGGGTCTGTTTGCACCTGGCCGAGCCCACCTGCACTTACCCTGCTGAGTGTGTGCAGCTCTCTAGCCTGGTTCCATCCAGACCTCCTGAATCAGCCCTGGACATGAGACCTGTGTCATCAGTGTGCAGGACTCCCCTGGATGGAGGAGGTGCCTGGCCACATGGATCCAAGGGGTGACCTCATTCTGCCTCCGGATGTTTCTAAGGCTCCTCAGGTCTGTAGAGCACCCCCATTCTTCCACAAAACATTGCACCAGCCACTGAAAGTCCCCAAATCCCAGCTGCAGTGCCCAGGACACTCTGGGTCTGTTTAGTTGCTGAGTGTAAATTGGCAGTGGGAGGTTCTGGCTAACTGGGAAAGAGCCCTGTGGGACTCACCCCTCGCATGAGGCTGGGTTGAGTCCATGCCTGCTGGTGGGCTTAACTCCACTGGAGCTGGACCTGCCAAGGGCCCTGCAGAGTCCTGCTTCTGCAAGCAACTCCTTCCGGGTTAGGAGAGCAAAGGGTCCCGTAATTTGCAGGTGGATTTGGCCCGGGCCTGAGTGCCCTTAGCTCAGTTGGCTCTTGCTTGCTACGGAGAACACTCGAAGAACACTCTTCTGCTCTGTGTAACGGTCTGGGGTGCCTCGCGCCTTGTGGCGATGGCAAGCTGCATGGTTTCCCAATCAAAGCAAACGGCCTTGCACCTGCCACCTGTGGAGGTGTCCGCCTGCCCACACCCCAAAGAGTAAAGGCCTTGCCTGTACACAAAACACCCAACACAGCAAGAGCCCGCTCACAACATGTATTTGAACTTCTCATGGGAACACAGGCATGCTTTGGGGCAGGACAGAGTGCACCATCACCTCAGGACCCCCCACACGCAGGGTACCTCACCCTTCTCCCCACAACAGTGAGCAGGACCAGCAGGGACCCCGCGACTCAGAACAAATAGAAGGTGGGTCTACAGCACCATGAGACACCCAAAGTGAAACAAGCGAGAGAGAGTGGTTCGAGGAGGAAAAGGATGGCGAGGAAAGTTCTAGGAAAAGTCTCTCTCTCTCTCTTTCATGGTATAATGACTCATTTATAAAGAGGAAGTGTGTTCTGAGCAAAATACTTGAAATATTCTCGCAGGGGAAGAAAGCAGTTCTTGGCGAGCGCGGCCGGGCCCCGGGTGGGCTGCTTTGCTCGCTGCCGGTGCTGGGTCTGCAGCTGGAGCTCCTCTTCAGCAGTCAGGGCCGAGTGCCTGCTGCCAGGGAGAGAGGGCACAAGTTACAGACCCACACCCGCTCCCAGGCTGGAGGACTTGAGGGCTGCTGGGCTCTGTGCTCACTCCAGTGTCAACGCCTGGGGGGCCCCACCAGCTCTGAGCTCTCGGGGCAGTGGGGTGACACGTGAGCCCCCCAGGCCATGGACATCATGGCCCTGCACCTCCTGCTTGCCCTGGGAGGTGGTAGTCCTGCAAGAAGCAGGTGGAGGGGCAGTGATAGGGCAAGCAGGTCCCCAAGTGTCAGGCCTTTGGGTCTCCTCAGTGTGAAGAGGGAGGGGAGACTGGGAGCAGATGCTGGCCACCCTGGGCAGAGGACCCACATGGAGGGAAGGGCAGGACTCAGGGAAAAGGTCTGTTAGACCCTGGGTGTCCCCAAGTGTCCCCACTGGCACTTAGGTTCTCCTGTGAGGCGAGAGTGTGAAAGTGCACGGCCCCGATTTGCTGGGGGGTGGGGAAGAGCGCTGCGTTTGGTGGCTTGTGGCCCAGGCCCCCAGAGTCAGGAATGTTCGCTGGCTTGTTTGGGGCTGGCAAAGGCCACCCATGAGGTGCCCTGCTTGCAGTGCCCCTCATTGTCCCTGTAGCCCTCTCCAGGGCAGCCTGGGTACTCTCTGGCTACCCTGGGGACAACAAAGCCGTCAGGAGCAGAGGTTACTTGGACAGCTGTTCGTGGTCCTGGCAAAATGACTACTTCAGAGACCACTTCTCACCCCTCTACCAGGACCCCTGAGAGCCCAGCTGGGGACAGGGGGAAGCAGCCTCCCACCCCCTCAGGAGCCAGCGACCCCAGGACCCCAGGACAGGACTCCCAACCTCAAAGCCCCGATAGCTCTGATCTAAGGCCAGAACTCCAAGGGGCCTGTGGTGACTGGCTCAGAAAGGGGCCAGGTGGGGGCCAGGTGGGGCCCAGCAGGGAGCTGTGGGCCCAGGGCCAAGCCCCACAGGTGCCCCCAACAGCTTGGGAAAGGGGGGCGGACACCTCTCGTGCTGCAAGGGCTGGAACCCAGAGCCTTGGGCAGCCAGGCATGCAGTCCACCACTGAGCTGCAGCCCCGGACCTTTTCATCTTTATTTTGAGACAGGGTCTTGGTAAAGTCACCCAGGCTGAACTGTCTCAGTCCCCTGCCTGAGTCGCCAGGGCTGCAGGCATGCACCATCCCGCCCGGCCACATATGACTTCTGAGGTGTCACCCTACTGCGCTGCTGAACAGGCAGGCCTGTGGGTTGAGGTGCCTGCCAGGGCAAGCAGCTGGCAAGGAGTGGGCCTGAGCCCCACCCTAGCCCCGGTGCTCTACTTGGACCCAAAAGTCTGCATGGCCACCACCAGGTAGTGACGTGGTGTGGGAAGGACAGTGTGCAGGAGGGATGTGGCCTTCAGGCTTGCAAAGAGAAATTGCAAAGAGAAATTAGCTGGAAAGGTGCTTCGTGTCTGCACCACCTCAAAGCAAACGTGGGAGGGTGGGAGTGGGCGGGACTCTGCAGGTGCCACAAGGTGCCAGGGGCTGACCCTGGAGCTGCGCAGTGGCTGGGAGCCAGGAGAATGCTGGGAGTGGGGACTGAGTGGGAGGAAGTTTCCAGACACTCCCTTCCAGGTGGGAGCAGACGTGACTTAGCAGTCTCTGAAAGTGTGGTCCACACCGACCAGCGAGAGCATGTGCCCGGGAGCATGTGAGTATGCAGGGAGTTGTGTGTGTCTGAGTGCAGGGTGCAGGGGGCTTTGAGGGCGGGCCTGGAGTGCATCTGAGGATGAGGTCTGTGCTCTGCCCAGGGACCACGGTGAGGTCCTGAGGCAGGACCCTGGGAAGCGCTGTGGGGTCGTCCACCACACGCAGGGGCCACCCAGGGGCTTGGGTACCAGAGCTGCCCCAAGGGCTGCTCAGGTGCGTCTGCGCGGCCTCACCCACTGGGAAGTACCTCTTCACTGCGGGGATGTTGCTCCACACGCGCACTGCGTTCTGCAGGACCTTCCCGCGGACATCCTGGAGGGTCACGGGCTCTGCCTGAGGGAGGCAGGGTGGGCATCAGTCAGCCTGACCACACAGCACCCTCTGCGCATCAGGCCCAACCAGTCCCATGTGGTCTTCCTCACACATTACCCCCTTTTTCTTACAAACCGCCTTGTGAGAAGAAAAACAGCTTTACCACGTTAGACTGCTTCACCAGTAGGTCTGCTGTCCCACAGTCATTGACCCGCGGTTCTACACCCATGGCTTTGGGGCGTTGGCCCCTGGGTGACAACCCCGCCAATGGTAAAGCAGTTCAGGTCGTCTCATCCAGGGAACAGGCGGCTTGCTGGCCGGCGCAGGCTCCCCAAAGAGTGCCCCCGCTCCCGTACTGGGCCCAGCCACGTGGGCTGCTCCAGTGCTGGTCACAGTCTCCCCAGAAGACCCGGAAGGAGAGGAGAATGGACTGGGAGGCAGAGCTGACCTTCCCTCACTGGGAGCGGAAGCTGAGGAAGGGTGAGGGACCACAGGAGAAACTGAGTCGAGAGGCCCTGTCCAGACATCTGCTGCAGGGGGCCCTGACTCCGCCTCCCCTGAACCCAGACACCTCCCCAGGTGTGGGAGCCCTGGAGAGGGGGCAACTGGACAGACAGCCCCAGGTGGGGTGCACCCACCATCCAGAGCCTTCCTAGATATTCTCCCCCTGGGGGAACGAGGCTCCGCAGCAGGGTGGAGGTGCAGAAAACCCGGGGGCTTCCTTCTGTGCTGCTTCTGAGTTGGGACCAGTTAGCTACCAAACTGCGTGAGAGCAAGGGCAAAGCAGGACTTGCTCGTCCTCTGTGTCTGTCCTAACAGGTGCCGCTTTAGCAAAGGCAGCTTTTCAGTTGAGCCCACATTATTGACGACAGTAACAGATTTTTTGATAAAGAGTGCAACTTAGCAAATCTGATGTTGCTTTTTTAAAAAAATGTCCATATTTCCTAACAAGGAGAAATAACCATCAAGAAGAAAGCAAAAGGGCCATGAGCCCACTTGGCTCAACTCTATAAAACTAATCTTCAAAACTTTAAGTGGATTGTATTCTAGGAAAACATAACCTACCAACACTGACCCCAGAAGAGAGAGAGAGGGAGAAAGAGAAAAAGAGAATCAATCTTATTAATTTCCATCTGGACTTTGTTTCTCCAACACTTAGTTGTGTATGTGGTGCTGGGGTTTGAACCCGGGTCCTCGCACGTGCCAGGCAAGCACCCTAACCACTGAGCCACCGCTCCAGCTCCTCCACACAGCGGCAGCAGACATGTCACGGAATTCCATCTGCTTCTCAAGAATCACACGGCGCACGTTCAACACTGAAACCAAAGCCTGCCCATGAGCCCGCAGAACAAGAAAACCACTACCAGCCCTTCCAGACTGTCGGCTCTCAATGAAGCGCTGTCCCGCAGAACTGAGCAGTAGGTTAAAACGCCGCGCCCACATGTGCAAGGGTGGTTCGTGACCAGAGTCTGTCCCATGCTGTATGCTGTTAATAGATCTGGAGAGGAAGGTTGATGGGAACCTCGATGAAGCCAAGACTGCTGCTGATAAAAACGCTTCAACCAGGAAGGATCCACGGAAACCGCCCTCAGCTAGGGGCTCTGCGCAACCACCCCAGCTCAGAGCCAGTCGCTGCCCCACAAAACCTGGAGCCGGGCTGGAGCGGTGGCCTGATTGTTACAGCACTTGCCCGGCATGCACCAAGTACATGGGTTCAAACCCCAGCAACCCACGTTCCCAACTAAATGTCAGAGCAACAAAAGCCATGTGAAAAACTCAATAAAAATTGATTGTCTCTCTCTGTCCTTCTCTAAAAAAACAAAAACAAAAAGCCCTGGACAGCAAGGCAGGAGAGAGACAGGAGGTCCCCATCTGCCATAGTTCCTGCTGCCCCACTGGCAGCTCCCTGAGAGAAGAGGAAGGAATTCCAGGCCTAAGATCAGGAGAAAAACTGTCGCTGTTCATTGCTGATCTGATCGAATACACAAAGTCTCAGGGAACCAAGTGAGAACAGCTACCATGGGGGAGGTGACGCAGGCAGCAGGAGCCAGATTACCATGCGGCTGGTGACAGCTCCACAGACTCAACCAGCAGAGGGTCCCGTGGGAGGAGCAGCAGGAGGGAGGCCCCGGGGTAGACCAAGGAGTACTGGAGGAGCCCTCCGCACGGTACCAGCTGCCTGGGGATGTGGACTGGAGCCCACTCTGCAAGGTTAGCCAGTGACATCCGTGACAGCCACATTTACCCTTCTACCCAGAGAGCCCCCTTCTAGATTTGGCACAGATGGCCCCTTCATGAGAACCAGAGAGGAAGTGCCCGGTTTTCACCAACGGGAAGCGGGCTAAGTGCGTCCACGCCCCCCTGGGAAACTGCGCAGCACGGGGGACACAGTGAGACAGAAGAGTTCCCTTTTCAAGGGAAGGATCTCCAAGGTCACTGCAAAGCCAAGAAGCCAGGGAGCCAGGGAGCACGGGGCTCCCCAGGCTACCAGAGAGGAGCAGAGGGCGGAAGGAGGCTTTGGCCATTTCACCGGGGCACGAGCCAGGGGAGGCACCCAGCAACACCAGGCCCGGCCAGAGCTGACCAGAGGAAGGGGTCCCCAGGAGAGTCTGGTGTGACAAAAGTCCCCCACTGAGAAAACCCTCCAGCTTGTGTTCATGCTTGAGCACCTTGAGGTCATCCTCCTGGCCCAACTGTGAGCTCTCCCTGAAGCCAGCTGAAGCCCTGGTAGCAATCCAACCTCTGCGCTCCCCAATGACAGCCTGGCACCCTGAAGCTCCCCGGCAGCAGGGGCCACCCTCGCTGCTCCCCAGGGCTGGCCTCACTCGTCCCCTATTGCTTGGGGATGATGGCATGTGTGGAACCTGTGGCATGGTGAACTTCCTGCAGAGCCTGTGGGCCCCAAGGCTATGTGTGAGCACGTCCCTGCCTGTGTGGGTGTGTGGGGTGAGCACGTGTGATATACAGAGGGAGTGGGAATGTGGCATGTGTGACTCTGGTGTGTGTGCAAGTGTGTGTGCATGGTGAGTGTGAGCAGTGTGCCTGCACATGTGTGCACGTGTGTGCTGTGTGGGTGCAGGTGCATGTGGCAGTGGTTAAGTGTGTGCACAATGTGCTGCATGTGGAGGTTCATGTATGCATGTGCCTGAGTGTGTGCACGGGTTCTATGGGGCATGGCCATGAGTGCTGCATAGATAAGTGTACACATACTATGTTCGTGTGTGTACTGTGCAGTGTGGCAGTGCACATGTGCATGGTGAGTGTGAGCACAGCATGCGTGTGCATGTGTGCACATGTGTACTATGGGGTGTTGCCGTCTGTGCTGCATGGGTGGAGGTGAGTGTGCATGGTGAGTGTGCCTGTAGCACTGTGGCATGTGGCGGTGTGTGCTGCATGCAGGTGTGTGCAGGGGGGTGGGGCATGCTGGGAAGGCAGGGCAGGCGGCATGTCCTGGGAGCACAGCAGTGGCACGAGGTGGGACTGCCCTCGGTGGTTGTCCCGCTCATGTCAGTGCCTCATGCACGGTTCCCTGGTGGAAGGGGCTGGGCATCCCCGACCCTGGCGGAAGCAGAGCCCCTCCCCAAGGCCGAGTGCATCCTTCAGGTGGTCTGGGCACATACCTCGAGGAAGCGTACTGCTATGTCCTGGTCCTCTTTGGTCAGCAGCAGATTGTCCACGAACATCCAGAAGAAGGGTTGCGTGCTGCCCGACTTGGGCCGCGCATACTGCAGCAGGCGGTGGAACTGGAACAGGTACCACGCTGGGGAGGGAGGTTTGTCTGCTTGAGGACGCAGCTGAGTGCCAGGCGGCCCTCCCCTCACAGCAGCTCTTTGCTGGGCTGGCTGGGCCAGGGCCACAAAAGCTCACAGAGCCCACCTTCAGCCAGCGAGGCCAGGAATCAGCAGGGACAGAAGCAGTCCCTGCGCAGACATGGCTGGGAGGCCAGACGCTGGGGTGGCTGTACCATTACCTGCCTTCTGCCTGAAACTCCAGAGGCAGCAAGCTCCCTGCGTGACAGAGTACCTGGAGGTCACCTGGCAAGGCTGGGAGGGGCCTGAGAGGGGCACAGGAAGGCTTCAGGGTGATGGGTACCTGCTCCTTTGTCATAGCAATGTTCACAGGTGACTGTTTATGTCAAAATGACCCATCTGCATACACGGGGTGCGTGTAAAGGGCCATGTGTCAGTGACAGCTCAGCATGCAGTTTCTGCTCTGCCCCAGGGTTTGGTGAGGCAGGAGGTGGGTGGAAGAGTGGAGTCACAGGGTTGGGGACAAGATGCCCTGGGGAGCAGAGTGGACCCCAGCCCATTTCTCAAAGCATTTCTTACCAGGACAACGATCACAGGAGTGGCCCAGCGGGGGTGTCGAGCCATACACGAGGTGGAAGGGGCCCCACTCCTCTACCTACAGGACACAGCCACATTGTCACTGAGAGTCAAGTGCTCAGCCCCTGGGATGAGTCAGCACAGGCCGAGGCACCCTGTCCACCTCCCCAGTGATGCAGGAGGTGGCAACCTCTCCCAGAAACCCACGGGTGGAGGAGCCCACCAGAACTGGGCCACCTGCAGCCACTACCGCCTGTGGGGACATGCCCAGCACTTAGGTCATCTGTGAATGCTGGTGTTTCAGATGATTCCTTGCGAACCTTCACCCTTACAGAGCCAGCCCGGTCGGCTGCCCACACAGACTCCCCACCCACCAGGCGATGGTGTGCAGTCTGGGAACCGCTAGTGCTGCCGGCAGCTGGGAGCAGATGGAGAGGGTGGACAGCCCCGAGGGACACAAACAAGCCCCACATGACACCAACCAGCAGACAGGGTCACTCTGCGGCCGGTGGGGTGGGGAGGGAGACAAAGCAGCCAGCCAGTCCTGCCCCAACACAGACACGACCAGGAACTCTTCATGACAGCCCGATCCAGAATGGACCCCCGGAGCTGAGGTATAGCTCAGTGGTGAAGCACTAGCCTAACATGGGAGAGGCCAAGGTCAAACCCCAGTACCTCAACCCGCCAACAGAACAGAGTGGAGCCTGTGACACTCAGCAATAGCTGAGACAGAGTCCCACCTGCCTGGCCTCAGTCCTGGGGCCCCTAGGCGATGACTGGAGGGGAGGGGGGGCCAGCTGGGTCTAAGACCAGCACCCCTGCTCTGGCAGGAGGCTTTGCCCCCTTTTGAACAACCACCCCATGGATGGAAGGAAACTGCCTTTGGGGAGCAGCAGCCAGCGCAGGAGCCAGATTCCACTCAGGAGAGACCACTGCTTGAGCTCAGGCTCAGATGTTTTTTTAAAGAGAGGTGGGGTTCAGTCTCCCCTCACTGGGCAGCACTGTCCCCAGAGTAGAAACAGACTACTTGGATTTTGAGGTGTCTGGATGATTGCCCTGCTCTGGCCTGGGGGCAGACCCAGCAGGGGCAAAGCAGCCAGGCCCAGAGCCCCTCACTGGCCTGGAGACCCCAGGAGGACATCCAGGAGGCTCCTCCCATCCCCCCACTGCTGCCTCATGCACCCTGGCTGTCCTTGCTGCCCCTCCTGAGTCCTGGCACCTCCATCCCGGACCCCTGCCCTCGCCCAGGTCTGGGAGCAGAGGGTTGACTTACATCTCTGCGAACTACATTGGTGACATCCTCCAGGTACTTCAGCCTTCCTGCCTCGGAACCGGATTCCAAAAATCCCAGACTGGTTAGCTCTGGAGACGGAAAGAGGAAAAGGGCACAGAGGAGCTGCGGGGAGTCCAGCAGGCTGATGGCCAGCCCAGGAACACGCCGGTCAGGCACCAGGACAAGAGCAAAGGCAGCTGCCTCGTGAGAGCAGAAAACAAGCCAAGAGCCACCAAGGAGCGTTCAAAGCAAACAGTTGGCTGCAACGTCAGACCTTTCTGGACTGTGTGGTCATTCACTGGCTTAGGAAGCTGCTGGGAGTCGTTCGGCCAGCTGGTGACCCTTGGAGCAGGCCAGGCTCCTGTGGCCCCACCAGCTGGGCAATCCAAGCCCTTCCTGGGTCCATCTCTGGTCCATGTCACCAAGGTGGGGTGGCGCAATCAGAGCTACTGCCCAGGGCCCTCGTGGCGTTCTGCCGTGATCTTAGCCTAGTGTGACCCACCCTCGTGATTTCTCCAGAGGCCAGGGTGTCTCAGGCTCTGCTACACCTGCCGGGCGCTATTTCCAAAGACACCAACAGCTGCAGCCCAGGGACACACTCCTGGCAAGGTGCAGTAGAAGGTGGTCCTGGAAGGGGGCCCTGGGATTCCAGCCTCATCAATCAGCACCATCCCACCTTGCTGGTGTCCCCAGGCATCGCCAGGTGCCTTGGCCTCAGCACCTTTGACTCCTCCGCCTCCTCCTGGGGAGGGGGCTCCTTAGCTGGGCTGCAGACTGCTGCCCTCCATGGGACCTTGTTGGGACCTTGCCTTCAGCTCAGCTCATCTGCGCCCACACTGCTGAAGGAGTGCCATGCTCCCTCCCAAGGCCCGGGGTCTTCTCAGTTTAGGAGGGGCTGAGGGCTGACTGCAGCTGGCTCCTCTTCCCCCAGCCCCCTCCACCACCCGTCCAGGGGTGCAGGCACGCTCCAGGCCTCTCCTCCACCCTCCCATTTTCTGCTTGTCCCTCAACTCACCTTTCGTGATGTCCCCAAAAAGGGACAGCACCCGCATTGGCTCTCTTTTCCACGCAGGCACGGTTTTGTATATCTCAAAGGAACTCTCCTATAAAAAAAAAGAAGAGAACGTTTGCATCTGTCTGGTCACAGGGCCTTGAGCTGCAGCTACAATTCTGCCTGCCCCTTTGGTGGACGAGGAGCACTGAGACGCAAGGCCAAGGCCTGCTGCCCTGTTCTGACCCCCGACGAAGGCTGGGCCTGGGTCTCTCCCCCATCTACAGGGGAAGGCGGGGTGAGGGGCGAGGGGCTTTCCTGACTTCAGAGGAGGATATGATCCCAGCAGAGATGACTCCAGAACTCCTCGGTTCCAAGTCTCGCAGGAGAGCCTGCAGAGCAGTGGGGCCTGAGAAAGCCCTCGAGGGCTGGGAACGTCTGAAAGCTGCCTAGAGTGAGGGGTTCCTCAGGCCAAGAGCCTGCTGCCTGCTCTGGAGGCCAAGAGCTGGCATCCCAGTCCAGAGCCATGCTGAGGACAAAGGACACAGAAGTCCTGGATGGGAGGGGGCAGGGCCTTACCCTGCCTTCTCCTCCCAGGATGCTGGTCAGAAAGGGACAGAACCAGTGCTTTTGTAAGACAAGCCCAGAGCCCCCACACCACAGAGGTCCCCTGAGGAACACCTGCCCAAGGGGAAATTCAGGGCTATCAGGGTGACAAGGAGCAGGGACCAGCGGGGGTTGGAGGCCCCAGAGGATGAAACACATGTGGAGGTGGGTGGATAGGCACCGGGGGGGGGGGGGGGGGGGGGGGGGGGGGGGGGGGGGGGGGGGGGGGGGGGGGGGGGGGGGGAAGCAGGCAGGTGGGAGTGGCCTGTGCTGCCCTTGGAGGAGCAGGGACAACAGGAGGCTCAGCTTGATGGCCGGCACAGCACAGCTGTGGCAGCTGCAGGGACCCTGGAAGAAGGGAAGGCCTGGGGGACAGGTCCCATGCAACTCAAGACTGAACCTGAGGCGCCTCCTCCACATCTAGGCTCCAGGCCTGGGTGACAGTCATCCCTATTTCTGAAGGCCACTCCGTTTCTCTTGGCGTGAAATCCCTCCCACTGCCCTCGAGCACTGGGGTCTCTCTCATACTAAGATGGAAGCTTTCTGCCCCGAGACGCAATAAGGACCCCATGAGGCACATGCTTGCCTTGTGTTCTGAAAAGTATGCAGTGGCACATGCCAACTATGAGCAGAGGTGTGTTGGCACCCAAATGGTGTCAGGGAGACTGGAACATTATATGCCCATCGACATGCACACGTGTGGACATGGTGTGTGGTGCAGCCGGCCTCTGCAGAACCTCAGTGGCAGCTTCGAGACCTCACAGAAAAGAGCCCAAGGCCAATATGGCCCCTGGGAGGTAGAGTCCATGGGTTGGGCAAGGCCACCCCTCTGGCCTGTGGCATTCTTAGGCTGTTCCCAGGAGCACTGATCCCCCCACACACACCCTGCACTGCACCTTGCCCATCAGAGTCGCCTGGCCTAACAGCCCTGTGGAGCAGCCCAGCACTCTGCCGACTCCTCCCCACGGCTCTCTCTGGCTCTCTCCCCTGCTGTGTGAGTTGCTGGGGACCACCATAGCAAACTGGGGGCTCCAGGCAGCAAGACACACACTCTCCCAGCTCAGCAGCAGAAGGCTCTAGAGAGGGGGCACCCCCAGCTTCTGGGGGCTGCAGTGGCCCCCACACACCTTGGCTGGTAGACACATGGCACATGCCTCTGCCTCTGTCCTCACTGGGCCTCATCCTCCTCTCCATCTCCAGAACCTCCCTCTCCCGTTATCAGTCTCTGCTTTATGGCCCACTTGAATCCACATCCCATCCCCAGGTCCTTACCCAAGAGATGCTATTTCTGAATAAGATTGCATTCACAGACAGCAGGTTTAGGACATGTCTTTTGGGGACAAACTCAGCCCACTGCATCTTCCATGAGCTCACGCTCCAGGATGCTCAGTAGCTTGAGTCTTGGCTGCAGGAAGTCCTGCGTCTGGGCAGCTGCCCTGGTTGGACCACGAGACCCTGTGATGCCCCAGCCACAGGTTGGGGTTAGAGGGTGGCAGAGGGCCCGCCAGCCAGCTCTGCTGGGCTCCCCTCCTTCCTGACACAAACAGTTCATCCCCACTTGTAAGAAACAAAATCACCATGCTAGGATGACTTGGAGGAAATGGACCAACTGGTTGGTGTTGCTCTCCAAGAGGGAACAGAGAGCTTTCAAAGCTGTGGCTACGTCCTTATGTGTGGGCCCCTGGCTGCCAGCAGCCATTTGGGAAGATAGCTGAGGCCCGTGGTGGGCCTGCCCTCGGCTGCTCCTTACCCCCTCACGGTCATGGAAGGCCTTCAGCCTGCTGCGCCACTTCCTCCTCCTCTGCAGGAGCCCGCTGCGCGAGAAGGGCAGGCACAGGAAGCATACCCAGCTACTCATGGCATGCACTCTCCCTGAGGTCCCGGGCCCCACCAGGGTATCCACACACTCCAGGCAGTAGCACCTACAGTCAAGCAGAAAACCACAGTGACCAGGTGACACCCCGGGGACCTTGAGGGGACAGCCTGCACCGCTTTGGAGGGAACCTTCAGTCTCCCCCAGCTCATCTGGAAAAACATGCCCCAGCCAGTCTGCGCTGTGTGCAGGAGGCGAAGTCACAGCTGGAAGGGGACCCAGGCCCTCCTGGGGACTCACAGCAATAAAGGACAGGGAGGTAGGTTTAGGAGTAATGACAGATAAGGAGTCCCCAAAGCCACCTGACTTCCCCCAAACTCGGCAGCCTGCACCAACACCTGGAGCAGGAGCAGCCCTGGGGGTGGAACCTCCCAGGTCAAAGGCAGGGGATGCTGGGTGGAGCCCAGGTTGGTGGGTAATGACTAGGGGCAGGGTTAACATGCCCCTTGATGTCCCTGATCAGGACAAGCAGCCTCCAGGCACTGGCCCCCAGCCCTCCCCCTCACAGGGGAAGAAGCAGCCAAGTTCCCTCTCGGATGAGGCCCCATTTCCCATGCCAAGGGGATGGCGAAGGTGGAAAGGGAAGGGAGAGCCCCGGGAGGAGTAGGAGGAACGGGTGTTCCCAGCACCCTCGCCAGCCACCCCGGGGGCCTTGCCTCACCGCGTGCAGTCGGGGTTCTCACAGACGAGCAGCGTCTGCCCCAAGCAGCAGATGGAGCAGAAGGACTGGTACCCGTCCTCATCATACAGGAAGAGGGCCTCCAGGAACCTGTCCTGGGTTGGGAGCAAGGGCTGTTGGTGTCCACCTCCTCCCAGGCAGCTGGGTGGGGGGTGGCCCTGCCGGCCCCCTGCTTACCTTGCACGGAGTGCAGATTCCCCCCTCAAACAGGGGGTGCTGTGTGTGCACCTGCAGGCTTCCACAGCAGATGCAGATGTCTAGAGAGAAACGGCACAGGGAGAATGGCCCTCAGCAGAGAGAAAGCCTCGGAGCAGAGTTAGCAGAATGGCAAACGCTGACACAAAATACCCAAGTGGAAAGATGCCCGTGTCATGGATAGAAGCCTTCCTGTTACTAAAAAGGGAAGGGTCCAGGGCTGGAGCGGTGGCTCGGTGGTTACAGTGCTTGCCTGGCATGTGCGAGGATGTGAGTTCAAACCCCAGCACCACGGACACAACAGAGTGAGAAATGAAAGTCATGTGAAAAACTAAATAAAAATCGCTTCTCTCTGTCTCACTATCTCTCATTGTCCCCTCCTTCTTAAAAAAAAAAAAAAAGGCAAGCCTCTTGCAGGGCACAATGGCACATGCCTGTGATCCCGGCGGCTCGGGAGGCTGAGTCAGGAGGATTGCAGGTTCAAGGCCAGCCTCAACAATTTAGCAAGGCCCTAAGCAAGTTAGTGAGACCCTGTCTCATAATAAAAAATAAAAAGAGAAGCTGGGTTGTGACTCAGTGGTTAAGCAAAAATAAATAAAAAATAAAAAAATAATAAAATAGAGCAAGCCTAGCTGGCTTTGCTGTAGAAGTTGATGAGTTAATCCTAAAATTTGCATGGAAATGCAAGGAATTCAGGACAGGCCAATTGATAAAGCAAGAAAGCAGATTAGTGGGGCTGGGGCTGAAAGGGGTGGGGGCAGAGAGGAACAGGGAGTTAATTGGTTCAAGGTTTTTGGGGGATGATGAATATGCCTAAAATTAGTCGGTGGGAGGCCCATAGGCCCTACGCTGTAAATATCCTCAAAACCACTCAGCCACGTGCCCTCAACGTGTCCGCAGCACCAGGGGACTCCCCTGCTGTCTTCCAGGCTGAGCCCAGAGGCTGAAGCCAGCCTTTCTCTGTGGCTGATTGTCCCTGTGGCCCATAGTGGCAGGTTGTGAGCTCACCCTCTATGTCCCGATGGTTCACGGTGACTTCATACGAAATGCGATCTGGAAAAGAAGGCGAGAAGTGGCCCCTTCTTTCCTCCCATCTCCTTCTCTGAACATGGCCACAAAGCCAAAGGCACAGGGGAGACCCCAACCACCCTCCCCCTGCTCGCGAGTAAGCACAGGAGCCCCTGTGCCAGGTGTAGTAACCACAACTGAATATTCCAGGCAGTGTCAGGCCTGGGGTCAGCATCCTAAGGGCTGGGTCCAGCACGTGGACCAGTCCTTACCTCTGCCCTGCTGGGCGGAAGAGCGGGATGACTGCTCGCTGGAGCCCACCAGGATCACGTCCATGCTGTGCTCAGACTCCGGGTCCTGGGCTGGGGGCCACCACGGGGAGGGCAACAGGACGCACGGGCAGAAGGAGAAAGCCACCAGCTGTGAGCCTCTGATGGGAGCCCCTGGTGGGCGCAGCACCAGGGGTGGGCAGATAACTGCCCCCCCAGACAGCCAGCGAGGGGGCTGCGTGGGCCCCTCTGGATGCTGCTCACCTTCCCAGCTGGACCACCTCCTGACCAGGGACTGAGAGGCCAACCTCAGCCCCTGCCTGCCTCTGTGCCCAACCCTAGGACCCTCCTGGATCCCATGATCCTGCCTCCTCGCTTCCCCCAGACCCAACCAGGGAGACCCTGAGGACGGTCTTCCCAGCCAGGACCCTCCAAGACCGTCAGCTGCCAGAAGAAAGAGACTCACGGGTCTCAGAGGGCTGCGGCCACTGCTTCCCGTCCGGGCAGCTGGCTGAGTCAGGGTCAGAGCTGCCCAGGTCGTCTGGAGTCAGGGTCCCAAGGGAGGAGGCCATGGAGCCAAGCCACTGTGCCTCCCAGGAAATGGCAAGAGGTTATTCAGGACCCAAGCCCAGGGGTGGGGGCCAACTGGGACAGGTGTGCGGGGCGGGGCTTTTGGGAGGGAGGGGTGAGGGGCTCCTGCAGGTTCTAGGGACCTGGTGGGGAGTTGGGCGTGGGCAGTGT
>PVKS010015932.1:0-44964 GCA_004027875.1 Aplodontia rufa
CCACCATATGATCCATAGCACTCCTGAGTATTTATTCTAAAGAATTTAGGATAAATTTATCTCACCATTATATACAAGTATAATGCACCAATACAAATGTGGAAAATTTTATTTAGGGGTAAATTTTTTTTACTATTTTATTTACAACTTTTTCATTTATAATTGTAGATGGGATTATTTAGTTTCTTTTCAATTTTTTAAACATAGAAAAAGCACTGAATTTTTCTTTTTCTTTTTGTTTCTTGCTTTTGAGAAATATTTTTATTTTGATACTTTGGAAAAGTGAAGATTAAAAAACATGCATTCTCATCTTTTCTAAAGGAGCACCACTGATTTTTGTATGTTCATTTTATATCACGCAAATTTACTCAATGTGCATCAGTTCTAATAGTTTTTTTTTTTTGGTGTCATCTTTAGGATTTTCTATATATAAGATTATGACATCAGCAAACAATTACACTCGTCCTTTACTGAAATGTCTTTTATTTATTTTTCTTTCTTAATAAATAAAAGCTCTGGTTAGATTTTGAGTACTATTGAATAAAAGTGATAAAAGCTATCCTTATCTTGTTACTGATTTTGAGAAAAAGCCTTCAACTTTTCACTGTTGTGCATGTTAGCTGTGGGTTTGCTGCATATGGTCTTTATTATGTTGAACATTCCTTTTTAAAATTTATCTAATTTGTTGAGTCTTTATCATGAAAGGATTTGAATTTTTCAAATGCTTTTTGTGTATTTGTTGAGATAATCATATGGGTTTTGTTGTTTATTCTGTCAATATGGAGAATCACGTTTATTGATTTTTCAAATGTTGAAACAGCCTAGCTTCTCACGGATAAATCTCTCTTGGTCATGGTGAATGTACTTTATTAATGTATGGTTGAATATGGTTTGTTCCTGTTTTGTTGAGAATTTATGGTCATCCATATATTGACCTGTAGTTTAGTTTTCTTGTAATGTCTGTTTCATTTTGGTCAAAGTGATACTGACCTTGTTAAATAAGTTTGGAAGTGTTCACTACTCTTTAATTTTTAGGGGGAAGAATGTGAGAAGGATTGGTATTAGTTATTCTTTAAATGGTGGAATTTAGCCTTGAAGCCATCTGATCCTGGGCTTTTCTTTGATGGGAGACTTTTAATACTGATTTAATCTCCTTATATATTATTAGTCTGTTCAGATTTCTAATTTATTCATGGTTCAGTCTGGGTAAGTTGTATATTTCTAGGAAGGTAGACATTTTTTCCTAAGTTGTCCAGTTTTTTGGCATATAATTGTTCATAATAGCCTTTTTATAATCCTTTGTAGTTCTGTGTTAGCAGTTATAAGGTCTCCTCTTTAATTTTATTTATTTGAATCTTTTCTTTTTTCTTAATCTAACTAAAAGTTTATCAGTTTTGTTTATTGATTTATGTTTTATTTTTGCAATGCTAGGAATTGAACCTAGGACGTTGGCATATGAGAACCACTGTTTAGCTTTATGAAAAACCAACTCTAAGTCTTGATGATATTTTCTATTGTTTTTTTTTTTTTTTAGTTTTTATTTATTTCTGCTCTAATCTTTGTTATTTTCTTCTTTCTGCTAACCTGGAGCTTAGTTTCTTCCTTCCTTTATGTTTCTTAAGGTGTAGCAGTAGGCTTATTAGGGTTTTTTCTGTTGTTGTTATTTTTGTGTGTTTTAGTTTTTCATGTGGCTTTTGTTGCTCTAACACTTCATCATGTACATGGTGCTGGGGTTTGAACCTGCATCCTTGTGCATGACAAGCAAATGCAGTAACCACTGAACCACCACTCGAATCCCAACATTAGGTTTTTTTTTAATCTTCTCCTCCTCCTCGTCTTCCTCCTCCTCCTGTTTCTCCTCCTCCTTTACTTGCAGGTGTTGATTGCTGTAAATTTCCCTCTTAGACTTGCTTTTGCTGCATTCTAAAGGTTTTTATTTGTTGTGTTTCCATTTTCATTTGTCTCAAGATAATTTTTAATTTTTTTCTTTTAATTTTCTTTGAAGAATAATTGTTCAGAAGCATATTGCTGTATTTCTTTTTTCCGTATTTTATTGATGCATTTTAATTGTACATAATGGTAGGATTCATTATTTCATATTTATACATGCACAAAAGATAATGTTCAATTTCAATATCATTTGTTAATTGGTCTTAATTTCTCTTGATGTTGATTTCTTCTTTTGTACCATTGTGGTCAGAAAAGATACTTAAAATGATTTTGATCTTTTTAAATTTGTTCAGGCTTATTTCATGACCTAACATAATCCATCCTGGAGAATGTTTTGGGTGCACTTAAGAATGTGTGTTCTGGGGCTAGAGCCGTGGCAGTTACGTGCTTGCCTGGCATGCCCAAGTACACGGGTTCAAACCCTAGCACCCACATATACAACTAAGTGTCAGAGCAACAAAAGCCATGTGAAAAACTCAATAAAAATGACTCTCTCTCTCTGTCTCTCACTATCCTCTTTTCTCTTAAAAAAAAAAAAAAAAAAAAAGAATGTGTGTTCTGTTACTGTTGGTGGAATGTTCTATATATGTCATTTAACTCTCTCTATAAAATATAGTTTAAGCTTATTGATTCCTTGTTGATTTTTTGTTTGGATGATCTGTCCAGTATTGAAAGTGGGGTATTGAAATTCATTACATTGCAGTTTCTGTCTCCCTTCTTTGAAGTTTTATTTTATGTAATTGGATGCCTTCGTCTTGAGTGCATATATGTTTACATTTATTATATCCTCTTGATGAAGTTGATCTCTATAACTGTTTAATGACATTCTTTTTTAATGGTTATGGACTTCAAGCTTCTTTTGCACAAATAAGTATAACTAACCTCTTTTTTTATTTCTATTTTCACAGAATATCTTTTTTTCATCCATTTATTTTCAGTCTATGAGTGGTTCTTTAAGATAAAATATTAAAGCACATATTTCTGTCTCAATTTTTGGTTGAGTTTTAATTCATTCAACTATTCTATACTTTTCGACTAGAGAATTTAATTCATTTATATTCAAAGTGTCTTTGGTATGTGAGAACTTACTCATGCCATTTTGTTAATCGTTTTCTGGTTATTTTCTAGATCTGTTGTTTCATTCATTTGCCCATCTTCCTTTGTGCTTTGATGACTTTCTGTGGTGGCATGCTTTGTGATCTTTTCTTTTTGTTTTTTATGTATCTGTTGTAGGCTTTTGCTTTTGCCTTGCTTACATAAAGCATGTAACAGACTGTTTTAAAGTTAGCAGCAATTTTGATTACATATTAAAACTCTACATGTTTATTCTCATTCTTCCCACATTTTACATTTTTATATCATATTACACATCTTCTTTTAATCTGTATTCCTTAACAAATTATTGTTATTTTAAAATGATTTTTCCTTATAACCTTTATACTAGCTATAATTCATTTACCCACAGCCATTATGGTACTGTGTTGTTTTGGATTTGACAATATACTTACTCTTACCAGTGAATTTTTTTTTCTTTTTGAAGAGAGAGGGACAGTGAGAGAGACAGGGAAAGAGAGAAACAACTTTATTTAGTTTTTCTCATGGCCTTAGTTGCTCCAACACTTACTTGTGTATGTGGTGCTGGGGTTTGAACCTGGGTCCTCTGCTTGCCAGGCAAGCGCCGAAACCACTGAGCCACCGCTCCAGCCCACCAGTGAATTTTATATTTAGGTTTTCATGTTATTATTTAGCATCTTTTTCCTTCAGCTCAAAGAACATTCTTTAGCATTTCTTGAAAGGCATGTCTAGTGGTGATAAATTCTGTCAGCTTTTATTTGAGAAAGTATCATTACTTTGCTGTTGAAAAGACAGTTTTTGGGGTATAATATTCTTGGTTGGCAGTTTCAGGAGTTTGAATATATTATCCTACTCTTTTCAGGTCTGTAAGGTTTCTCCTAAGAAATATGTGGATAGTTTTATAGGGATTACTATACATGTGATCATTCACTTGGCTTATGGCTTTCAGTACTCTCTTCTTTTTAAATATGAAACAATTTAACATGTGTCTCGGTATGAGCATTTTTCGATTCATCTTATTTCATGTTCTTTGAGCTTCTTGGATCTACCTTTCTGTTTTGTTTCCCAGATTTGGTAAGCTTTATGCAATTACTTCTTTAAAAATAGTTTTCTGTCCCCTTTCCTTTCTCTTCTGTTTTTGTAATATCAGTAATGTGTAAGTCATTCTGCTTGATGGTGTCCCATAAGACTATTAGGCTTTTTTTTTTTTTTTTTTAAGAGAGAGGGACAATGAGAGAGAGAATCAATTTTATTTAGTTTTTCATGTGACTTTCATTGCTCCAACACTTTGTTGTATATGTGATGCTGGAGTTCAAACCTACGTACTTGTGCATGCTAGGCAAGCACTGTAACTGCCGAGTCGCCGCTCCAGCCCTCTTAAGCTATCTTTACTCTTTTTCATTTTGCTCTTCAGATATCCTGTGATCTATCTTCAAGTTTACTGATCCTTTCTTCCACTCAGTATAGTCTGCGGTTCCACTAATATACTGAATTTTTCATTTCAATTTGAGTATTTTAAGCTTATGTTTTCTCTTTGGTACTTTGTAAATACTTAGTTGAAATTCTCAGGTGGTTCTTATATTTCTTTCTTGAACTCAGTAAACATCTTTATGACCATTATTTTGAATTCCCTTTTGCATAAATCATATCTATCCACTGAGGTCTCTTTCTTTTATTTGGAATATATTCCTTTGTTTCTTCATTTTTCTTGATTTTCTGTGTTGATTCAACATTTCAACCTTTCCAACTGCACCTAAGAGTATGGTTACTATCATATTAGTCTTAGGGTACTCACATGACATGGAATATCCTAACCTCTAGGGGCCACCAGAAAAGGAGACCGGAATTTGAACAAAAACAAAGATTTGAGCAGCACCTTAAAATTTCTGATGAGAAAATTTGGCAAGATCCTTCTTCTACACAAGGCTGATTTGACAAGATTGGGAGAGGTAGTTATCTAATGAACAGAAATCAACACAAGTGATGACCTTCAAAGGATAGTTAAACTGAATGAGGTAATGTTTACAAAAGCATCATTCTAGTATAACAAACAGTTTCAAATTCTGAAAGCTGATATTACATCACTAAATTTTAAATGGAAGAATGAAAAAACATGAAAAAAACTGGGAACAAAAATTGAATCATATCCTGTCAGACTGGCCGCTGCTCCACACCATCATGATGAAAGTCAGACATCAAAAAGAGACCTGGAACTTGCTTTCCAGAGAGAAGAGACAATGCTTTAGTTCACAGGACAAGGTAATCTCTTTTATGTCTAAACTAAAACTTGTTAGTGAGGGTCCTACCCAACACTTTTCTAAGTCTGAAATAAAAATCAGCCTAGAAATTGAGCTCCATCATGTAAGAAATGATTTTAGAGAAAAGACTTTGGTTTTAGAACAGTTACAAACAAGCCTGAGGTAAACACAGTGCCAAATGAAGGAAGTTGAACACTGGTATCAAATGAGCAAAATAAACAAATAAATACATCAAAAGCAGGAGTCTACAGAGAGGAGATCATCCTAATTGCAAAGTGAAAATACATTTCTTCGGCAGTGGTTAGATGACCTTCACAATGGAGTTGACAATAAAGAATTGTAAAGAATACAATTCAAGACAAATTTCATTACATTGTAAAGAAACTTCAAGTTAGGAGTGAAAATCACAGTCTTATGCTAAAAAGCAAATAAGGAGTTAATAAATGAATGTAATCATTTAAAAGAAACACTATCAATATGAAAAGAGGAGAGCAGAAAGAGTAGTAACTTGTGAAACAGCTTGACAAGAACTGGCTGATGCCTGAAAGAAGAATTTCTGTCAGAGGCTCCAGTACAAGTTTCATCAGGTTATCACATTAATGTAGAAGACGAAAGACAAGTGTTAAGGAAGAAACTAAGTCAGATCGTAAATCAATTGCAGGAGGAGTTGGAAAAAAATACAGAGAACTAGAAGAAGCTTCTGCTCAATTTGAATCTGGATCCTTTGGAGCTTCTCTAAAATCTGCTAGTATGTCAAATCAGGATCTGCTTTGGAAACAATACAAGAATATGTAGAGATTTTAAAGCAAAAAATATATGAAATGAAAGTTCACATTTATTGGACTATTCAGATAACATTTAACTGTTTCCAAATAAATGTCTTATGTGAAGACTTCATTGAAGAAAAATATTTTTGTGTTATACACGTATGATGAATATTCATAAAATACTTAAAACTGTTCCTTGGCATCTGTAACTACATTTTAACCATACTGCCCAAATGTCAACTGTTTAAACAACAACCCAAACAACCAAGTTGTCATTAATACCTTCATGAAGTTCATTAAGTGAAAGACCATTTTAGTGATGACTTTATTTTTGTATTTTTCAGTTTCTATCACTCTGTATGGATCTAAAGATTTAAACAGATAAGATTTTGCTATGTTGGTACTGTAGCCTTTGTAAATATTTTTAATACATTGCAGTCATTATAAAACCCTCAAAAAATCTGTTATATGTGAAAGAGGTTTGTGGTACCCCCAAACAGTTATGATGGTTACATCAAATATTGTAGATCAGGGGCTAGAGTGGTGGCTTGATGGTTACAGCGCTTGCCCAGCATGCACAGGTTTACAAGTTCAAACCTCAGCACCATGAACAGAAGGAAGTCTCAGAGCAACGAAGGCCACGTGAAAAACTAAGTTAAAAAAGAATTGTTTCTCTTTCTCTCACTGTCCCTCTTTCTCTCTCTCTCTTTTTTTTAAGAGAGAGGGACAGTGAGAGAGAGAAAGAGAGAAACAACTTTATTTAGTTTTTCACATGGCCTTAGTTGCTCCAACTCTTAGTTGTGTACAAGGTGCTGGGGTTTGAACCCAGGTCCTCCTGCTTGCCAGGCAAGCACTGAAACTGCTGACCCACCACTCCAGCCCCTGTTCCTCTCTCTCTTAAAAAAAAAAAAAAAAAAAAAAGATTATCGATCACTATAACAGGTATTATAATAAAAACATTTGAAATATTGTGAACATTACCAAAATGTGATCTAGACATGAAGTGAGCACATACTGTTGGAAAAATGATTACAGATTTGCTCAATGCAGTCTTACCACAAACCTTCAATATGTAAAAAGAAATATTTGTAAAGCACAATAAGATATGCCTGTAATATAAAGCCAAAATAAAATTGAAAACTAATTGCCAATAAAATAATCTCAATAAAATTGAATTTAGCTCAGTTAGTTAAATAGATAATGAGTGAAAATAACTTGTCATTTTATGGCAATCGTGTTGTGAAATATATAATGAATATCCTTCTGTGTTTAACATGCACGAGCTACATTTTGCCATGTGATTAGGTTCTCCAACCACTTCTCTCTATTGATATTACTGCAGTTTTTTCTCTTTATTTGAGCTGCTAAATCATTTTTTCAGACTCAACTTTTCACTGTCAATGTTAATATACTTCTTGTGGCAGCACCAAGTTAATGTGATTACTAAGATTATTCACATATGCTAATGATGTTTTTCTTTTTGATACTGGGGTTGAATCCATGTGTGAACATGCTAGGCAAGCACGTTATTGCTGAGTATATCCCCAGCCCTTTTTAATTTTTGCATTTGGCACAGGGTCTCTTTAAGTTGTCCAGGCTAGCCTTCAATTTGGCAATCCTTCTGGCTCAGACTCTGAAGTAGGTGAAATTACAGGCATGTGCCACCCCCCTCCAGTCTAATATGACTTAAAAATATCAGAAAAGAAAATTCAAAATTTTTGTTATCTTAAAGAATTCTTGTACCCCTGTGAATATAACAATAGATCCACAGATTCCAATTTGAAAATACTACTAAATATATTGTTTTGCTTTTTAATATGTGCTATATTCCCTTGTTCTGTCTTTACTAACTTCTTCTGAATTTTAAGTGATGTTTATCACTCCTCTTGTTTCTGCTCTTTTTTGGGGGGGACAATGCTGAGGATCAAACCTAGGTCTTCATTCATATTAGGAAAGCACTGTACCACAGAGCTGTACCTCAGTTTATCACTACATTTTGTCTTCTCTTTTGGACTTCAGGTCACTTCATAGATTATAGTATATATGTTGGCTTATTACAACTTACCTTAAGTTAGCTTTCTGCCATTTTACAAACAATTTAAGCAGTTTCAGTGGCATAATTTATTCTCTACTCACTTCTGCCCATTGTGCTAGTGTTGCTAGATTACATTGTTTTTTGCTTCAGATATTTTTTTTTTTTAAAGAGAGAGGGGACGGTGAGAAAGAGAGGAATTCAACTTTGTTTTTTCATCTTTTTTGTTGTTGTGTTTTTCCGACTTTTAGTTATGTATGTGGTGCTGGGGTTTGAACCTGGGTCCTTGTGCAAGCCAGGCAAGTGCTCTAACTGCCTAGCCACCGCTCCAAACCCAGGTAATAGTTTTGAAGGGAAAGACCCCCCCCACCAAGTGCTGGGGGTTGAACCCAGGGACTCAAGCAAGTTAGTCAAGTGCTCCACCATTGAGCTACATCCCCAGCCATAAAGGAAGACTTTCCTCTTATCCATTCCGGTGTTTATTTACCACCCCCTTCCAGTGCTTCTGTATTTTCCTCTGTGATCTTCTTTTGGATTTCATGGTTGTGATTAGAAGCTAGACATTTTTTCCTGTATATGTGCATTTACTTTTGTTTTTGCTTTTATTTTTCAACTATTTTTTTCTGACTGAAAATTATAATTGTTTTCTATTTTTAATAATTTCCCTTTTCCATTGGTCTTGAGCAGTTTGACTATGTGCTGCCGAGTGTGTGTGTGCGTGCGTGTGTGTTTTAAGCTTAACTTGCTTGGGATTTGCGATGCTTCTTGAATCTGTCAGTTGATATGTTTCTTCAGAACTTTTTCAGTGATTATCATTTTAAAAATTTCTTATTCCCTATTTTCTGTTCTCTCTTTCTCTGGGGCTCCAGTGACATGTATGTTAAACTATTTGTTTCATTTTTCACTATTTTCTTTATGTGTGTTAGTTTGTATGTTTTTTATTTACCTGTTCTTCAAGATTAATCTTTTTTTTTTTTTTTTGGCTTTGCCCAGTTTTCTGATAAATCTCATCCAAAGAATTCTTAATTTTGCATATTTTGTCTTTCTGTTTTGGTTATTTATAGAGTTCTGGTTCTCTGCTGAAATGCTTTGTCTTTTCATTTCCAATTTCTTGTCTTTTTTAAAATACTTTGTGCAAGTTAAAGTTCTTATCTACTAATTGTAGTATTTGAATCATGTTTATTTTGTTTACTGTGTTTTTCCCTTAGTTATTAGCTATTTCTCATGACTTGTAAGTTCTGATTTTTTTGTTAAATATTATATATTATGTAAAATAATTGTAGAGACTGCATTGGTATTATTTTCCTGCAGAACATGTTTTTTCTCTTTTAGATAGCGAGATTGAGTTACTGATCAATTCAATCAGGATTGACCTAACTTAGAGTTTTATTGCTCCACTTTTGAGCTATAGTTTATGTCTGGTTTCAAATTCCTTTAGAACAAGCATTATCCTGCTATATTATAGGTCCCTTCCTCCTATAGGGTTTTGGAATCTAAGCATCTTGAGACTAAAGGAATCCTGTTGCTATCTAGGCAAATCTTGGTCTTGCACTTCACTACGTGCTTAGCAAAAGCATGAGCAGTACGAAGAACCAGCTTTGCATTTGGAGTTCTTCCAGAATCAGTTCCATCATGTCAGCCCACATAATCATTGATCTCTACTCATTTTTGTTGAGTTTAGCTAAGTTCCCTTGTCTACAGCAGGTCTGATCAAATGCCGGTCATATCCAGATTTAGAAAATGTTATCAGGCTTAAAAGAGCTGTGTTTATCAAGGAAAGTTTCATCCATTTCTGAAATTAAATGCCTTTGATCCTGTTTGCATCTGAAGAGCTCCTCTGTCTTCAAAATTTATATAATATTTTTAGCTTCTCTATTTATAGTTACTGTGGGTGAAGGATTGTCTGCCATAATATTCTACATTCTAACCAAAACAAAAACCAAAAACAAACCAGAATTCTGGGTAATACTATTTTTTTTTTTAAAGAGAAGGACACAGAGAGAGAGAGACAGAGGGACAGAGAGAATCAATTTCTATTGAGTTTTTCACATGGCTTCTGTTGCTCTGACACCTAGCTGTGCACTTGGATGCTGGGGCTCGAACTCGCGTACTCGCGCAAGCCGGGCAAGTGCCGTAACCGCCGAGCCACCACTCCAGCCCCTGGGTAATATTATTAAAAAGAGTTCTTTTTATGAAGTATACACCCAATGCTATGGTGCTGTGATCATTAATAGCTTATACCAATATGATACAGATATTTTAACTCTATTTGTTCCTTTCCTTAGTTTGAAAAAGTTAAACTTCTGTGTGATAAGACCTATAATAATAGTATATAATTTCTGTGTTTTTTAGAAATGAATTCTATTTTTCTTTTACTTCAGGAATTTTTGGAATGTGCCCATGAAACATGCCGTGTACATAATCTTCAGCCTGTTAAATTTTTTCTTGAAAAAATGATTCAGACATATGAAATGATGATTGTTAGACATGGGTAAGATTATAGTTTGTCTGCATAGTTTGATGCTTTTTTAAAATTAAACCAAACAACTAAAATTTATGAATTAAAAGCAGCTAGGGAACAAACAGCCCTTCCTTTCCCAGTAGCTTTATAAGACAGAGATCTGTTCTTTCATACTACATGTCCAATAAGAGTTGGTAAGGAGTGCTTATTTAAATAGTAGTACTAATAATTGTTGCAATTTGTGCTTTTGGTCATCAAATCTTATTCACCTCCTTAATGTACATAATAAATACAATCTTCTCTTCCCAGAGAGACAACCTAAAAGTTCCAATCAATAAACGAACCACATTTAAATTTCAGAATTTCTAGATGGTGCATGATTATCACTATGTCAGATTTGGAATTTGTTCCTTTTAATCCAGGTCCTCCAAACTAGAAAGACAAGTTGTCTGCCCTCCATACACTCAGTATGTAGTAGTGGGGTTACTAGAACAGGTTTCCAGAGTAAACACTCCCATTCAGAAATTGGAGATTAGGAAACACAGCAGCGTTGTTCTGTAGCAATTTTAAAATCCACCTGGGCATATGAGGGCTCTGGTTCCAGAGATGGATTTACCATGAAGCTAATGGGGCTTAAACTTCAGGATCTCTCATGTGGTTGGCCCATTCCAAGGGGTCATAAGCATTTTGTTTAAGTAATTTATTAGACAGTAAAGTGGAGACAATCAATTTGTATTTGTAAATATATTTTTTTCTTAAAGAGACCCCCCTCCCAAATTGTAAAATCAAAGCCCCTGAAAACTTGGATCTACTTCTGCTTAATTTCATTCCCTCGAACGGGCTTTCCAGTCAGTTGTTATCTCTTGTCCTTAGTTTAACCTTCTATGAGGTCTTCTCATTTTTCCCTACTGCATGAAGTGGGCAGTAGGGAAACTGAGAAGTGTTTTCAGGTTGCTTCCTGCTTATAGAAATTTGATGTCTCAATAGTCATGGTTCTTTTTAAAGGCAGGGTCTTAAAAAACACTACATGTTATGCATATTTTTCAACATATGCAAAAATAAGGGGTATAATAAATCAACCTTGGCATATCTAATACCCAAGAATTGTTTTAAGTTTTGAACATTCATATATGTTTTAGGCTAGACTTGGGGAGTAGTGTCAGGAAACTCCCTTAAAATTTAATCAGTGTTTTCTTTGTTTTATTCCAGGTAACTCCACGTGCCTGTAGCCATAAGTTCAGTCCTTATTAAGTCATATATTTCTAAATTTCCTTGTAGTATCCTTGAACTTGTCAGGCCTAGCTGAGAGACCCATGCTTTTAGTCTATTTCCCTTAAATTAATTTTGTCTTCCTGAAATGATTATGGTAGTCCCTCCTTATCTATGTTTATTTTTCACTGTTTTAGTTACCCATGGTCAACTGCAATTCAAAATGTTAAAGGGAAGCAGTCCACATTTTGAGAGAGAGATCTTATTTGCATACCTTCTATTATAGTAAATTGTTCCATTTTGTTCAAAGGGAGAAGGACAGTGAGAGAGAGAGAGAGAGAATCAATTTTTATTGAGTTTTTCACATGGCTTTCCTTATTCTGACAGAGTTGTGTACATGGTGCTGGTGTTTGAACTCGCATACTCATGTATGCCAGGCAAGTGCCATAACCGCCAAGCCACAGCTTCAGCCCCACTCATAATTATTATAACAGATTAAAGCCTTAGCAATAGATATTCTTGGGGCTGGAGCAGTAGATCAGCAGTTACAGTGCTTGCCTAGGATGTTCAAGGACCCGGGTTCATACCCTAGCACCATATATACAGCTAAGTGTTGGAGCAATGAATAACAGATGAAAAACTAAATAAAATTGATTCTCCCTTTCCCTCTCTCTCTCTCTCTGCCCTTCTGTCTTTAAAAAAAGAGAAATAGACATTCTTCCTATTCCTTTCTTTAGAAGATCCCAAGCCTCAGTGTATTATTTTAAGAGTATACAGATAATAAGTTTTCATTGTCATCTAGAGGCTTATTAAGCATATTCGTTTTTGTAGATAATGATTTTAATGTGAATCAGCCAGTGTAGAAGTTAAATATAGTTTCATCTTGTCTGAGAAAACTTTGAATAATTTTTTAAAATTATGTGTATTAATTATCACAGGGTAAAGTTTAATATACTGGTATAAATAATTTAACTTGCCATTCTATTTTTTAAAATCTTTTTGAATAATTACTTCTTTAATAGTTTTATGTTAGTAGGAGAGCCTTTTGCTGCTAAGACAAAAGTTCTCCATGTGCTGGCTGATACTTTATCTCTTATGAATGAGCGTGGTTACGGAGAAGAAGAAAAGGTCATTTATAGAACCGTGAACCCTAAATCAATTACTATGGGCCAGCTTTTTGGACAGTTTGACCCCGTGTCTCATGAGGTAATCTATAATATTCTCAACTCTCCTATTGACGATACATAACAAAGCAAAAATTTCAAGTGTTTTTATGTTTTTACTGCTAACTCCAATTTTCTGAAGTAAACATTTCAGCTCTTCTTTTTTTGCCCCCCTCTCAGTGGACTGATGGTATTGTGGCAAACACTTTTAGAGAATTTGCCTTATCGGAAACACCTGACCGGAAATGGGTTGTATTTGATGGTCCTATAGACACTTTGTGGATAGAGAGTATGAATACAGTATTGGATGATAACAAAAAGGTAAATCACTCTGATTAAAAGCAGAGCAGATTCAGACATGTTTAAGTAATTTGATGTGTTCAACAGCATATCAACTAGGATTATATATTTAAAATAAAGGGTGCAACAAATTTAATAGGTTTATAAATGATGTTTTCAATGAAAACTTTGCTGTAGTAAGTTCTTTTTTCTTTTTTAGTATATAAGGTAACATTAAAACTATTGTGTCAATAGGAAGGCATAGTTATCTACTAAGAAAGAAAAAGCTGTCAAGTAACTTCAGTCTTATGATTTCTCTTAGAACTTTAAAGTTTTTAGGAGAAAAATTTAAAAAGTTTATTTCTTTTTAAAACATTGAATGCCTCAGTGCTTATATGTAATGTATTACCTTAGGAGATATGAGATATGCAGAAGAACTAGAAAGTGAACATCTTCTAATATTTATTTCGATAGATAATATATGTAAACTATTAATTGTGTGCCAATTCTAAGTATAGGCTCTATGATTTCTAGAGCCTATTTTTTATTGTATATGTACACTCACACAACTACACCTAAATAAAGATATAGAAAATTTCTTGCACTGTGCAGGGTTCAGTATGTACCTTCCCAGTCTGCACATCCTGCCCCAGAGATAATCACTATTTTGACTTACATGATAAATTAGTTTTGGCAGGTCTTGAACTTTATGTTATGGATTCATATTTTCTAACGTCTCCCTTTTTTTGAGCAATGTCAGTGAGATATTCATGTTGATGTGTTCCATTGTATTTATTAATTTATTCTTTTTATGACTGTATTAGTATACTCTGAATAAATTATAATTTATTTCCATATTTACATGAAATGAATATAATTCTAAATAATCAAATTCATTTAATAAGTAAATTTATGTTCAAGTGTTTTATAATGCATGCTTGTTCACTTA
Organism: Aplodontia rufa; assembly: GCA_004027875.1. Lineage (NCBI taxonomy): Eukaryota > Metazoa > Chordata > Mammalia > Rodentia > Aplodontiidae > Aplodontia > Aplodontia rufa. The sequence goes on from PVKS010015932.1 coordinate 14,143, forward strand.
TTCATATTCTTTAATTCACTCAGTAATACTGCTTGAGTTGAGGGTGGAAAGTAAACATACAACAAACAGCAATGATTCCGAAGAGAAGGGTTCATCAGTGGAATGCAGTTGAAAGTTTCAGAGCCAGGTAGAAGGGTTGTCTTGTGTTAAATGAGAGGAAAGTACGGAAGTTTAGATGTCAGATTTGATAGTGGAAATTTAAAGGCAGATCTTTCTGATGATTTTTCTTCTTGAAGAGGCAGACCCTGGTTCTTTGCAGACTTGAGGAAAAAGGAAGTGTTTTAAATTAACCTTTATGGAAAAATGGGAAAGAGATCTGCCTAAGAAAACATAGAAGCATATCTTTATAGCTCAGAAGGCTGGCTGAGTTAAAGACTCTGAATTATTATTCATACTATAGAGGTTTGCCTTTGTGAAATAGTCTCTGCCAGTCTAAGAAGCTTGAGTGTAGGTGTGGGTAGTGCTGTAAACCTGGAAATAGAGTGCTACTTTAAAGGTACTAGCATAAGAGGGACCGTAGAGTTGAAGCTGCCTAACGAAGAAAGTGAGAACACCAGTGATGCAGAAATTGTTATGAAAATGAACAGCAAGTGCATTAGGTGTCAGTGAGTGGGAGAACTAGATGGATTAGAAGCTGTGGGCAGAGACTGAGTTGCTTGAGTTTAGTTTTTCAGTATTGCATCGTGTCTCAAGAGAGAACACAAATAACTAGAGTGGGTGAGGGGAAAATCAGTGAAGACATGTTGGTGAAGGACCTGAGGGACTGTTGTGCTGAGATGCTCATCTTTAAGAACACTGGATCAGGCCAGAGCTGTGGAAGTGAGAAAGATTGGGCCAAGTGTCAAAGGCTTTAGCTAATAAGGGGAATCTTTGGGTGCTGATGGGCACAGAAAATGCAGGAGCTGTGGGTGGAGCTTGGCGGTTACTGTGCTTGCCTGGCATGTGCGAGGATGCAGGTTCAAACCCCAGCACCACATACACAACTAAGTGTCAGAGCAACAAAAGCCACATGAAAAACCAAATAAAATTGATTCTCTCTTACTCTTTCTCTCACTATTCCTCTTTTGTTTAAAAAAAAAAAAAAACGGGCTGGAGGGGTGGCTCAGCAGTTTTGGCGCTTGCCTGGCAAGCATGAGGACCCGGGTTCAAACCCTAGCACCACGTACACAACTAAGTGTTGGAGCAACTTAAGGCCATGTGAAAAACTAAATAAAGTTGTTTCTCTCTTTCTCTGTCTCTCTCCCTGTCCCTCTCTCTCTAAAAAAAAGAAAAAAGAAATCAGGATCTGTCAAAGGGGCAAGAGTTGTCTCTGTGGTGGAGTAGAAGTGGGGAAATAATACAAGAAAGTAAGGAAAATACTAGATTTACTTCCCAAATTGGTGGCAGATAGAAGAATCTTTGCTAAAATAATCCGGCAGAAGGCTAAAAGTATTCTAGACCAGCATATTCCAATAGCACTTTCTGCAACGTGGTAAATATTCACACTAGCTGATACGCTAACCACTACTCACATGTGGCTCTTCAGACTTTTAAGGGTGGCTTACAGCAATTGAAGAACTGCACTTTAAATTTTCGTTAGACAAAATTAAATTTCAATACTAAATATGACCAGTGGCTACCATATTGGACAGTCCAGCTCTAGACTATTCATTTATTTATTTTTTTTAAGAGATAGAGGGACAGTGAGAGAGTGAGAAAGAGAGAATCAGTTTTACTCAGTTTTTCATGTGGCTTTCTTTGCTCCGACACTTTGTTGTATATTTGGTGCTAAGGTTCAAACCCAAAGACTTGTGCATGCAAGGCAAACGCCGTAACTGCTGAGCCACCGTGCAGCTCACATTCCTTTATTTTATAGCTAAGAAACTAAATCCAGATGTGCTAAATGTTTCATTGTTGACCTGTAACTAGATAGGGGTAAAACTGGGGCTAGAGTGATGATTTTAGAAGTAGAGGAAACAGAGAAATAAAGTTCAAAAGATTTAGTAGTGAAATTAGTATATCAGCAGGCAATCGTTAATACATTAAAACTTAATGATAAAAGCCAGGTATGGTGGCACATCCCTGAAATTCCAACGACTCTGGACGGGAGGCTAAGGCAGGGGGATTCCAAATTCATGGCCATCCTCAGCAACTTACTGAGACATTGTGTCAAAAAAAAAAAAAAAAAACAATGGCTGGGGATGCGGTTTAGTAGTAGAGTGCCTCTGGATTTAATTCCTAATTAAAAGGTAATTCCCCAGGTGCAAGCCAAGGAGATAGAGAAGATGAGATGGCTGTAATAATAATGGGCTGGATAGAATTTGAGGGAGGGGCTGGAGCGGTGCCTCAGTGGTTACGGCGCTTGCCTGCCATGTGCAAGTTCTCGAGTTTGAACCCCAGCACCACTTACACTAGGAAGTCTCAGAGCAACGAAAGTCACATGAAAACTGAATAAAATTGATTCTCTCTTTCTTTCTCTCTCTCACTGTCCCTCTCTCTTTAAAAAAAAAAGAATTTGAGAGAAAGGAAGCAGTTGATAATTCAGTTTTTGACATATTCTAATACTTATTCCATTTTATCACAGAAGATAATTTATCTTATAAGTAGAATAAGTTTTTATCCAAGAAGCTTGAAATATTTCTCAATAAATGTTGGAAAAATACTTTCTTTTAGCTTTGTCTTATGAGTGGAGAAATCATTCAAATGTCTCCTCAAATGAGCCTCATCTTTGAAGCAATGGACCTTTCCCAGGCCTCAGTAAGTTCATAATTTAATACTATAGTGGTCCATTTAGTTATTCATTTGTTCATTAACTTAGAATTTTTATTATGTGTCATGACATGGGTTTGGCAGTGGGAATACAGAGATGAACAAGACACAGTGCAAGTTTGCTTAGGAAGGGTAAGAAGCTTGCTATTAAATAATCCTGGTACACAGTTACATGTGGGTGCTCCGGAGCCTGGAAAGGATGGAGTGTCCAGAAGGGGAGTGGATGGTGGAGGTCTATGGAAGGTGTTTGAGTGTTTGATCTGGTTTTGAGGAAGATGTAAGGCTTCTCCAGGAAGATAGATTAGGCTTGGGTGTTCCTTATAGTAATAAGATGTGTAAAGACCTGGAGCCGTGACACGTCTGGGGAACAGAACTGAAAACAGTTTTCTGTTTGGGAACATTTAGTGTATACAAGGCTCTAGAGAAAGAAGCCAGATCATGATGTGCCTTATAAATCCCACAAAGTAGTTGGTAATTGCCAGGTACCACTGCCACACAGGCGTTTGTGGAAAAAGAAAACTTGTCTTTTTTTCTCTAGCCTGCCACTGTAAGTCGTTGTGGCATGATTTACTTGGAGCCCTCACAGTTAGGATGGGAGCCACTTGTGTCTTCTTGGTTGCATTCCCTGAAAGGACCTCTACTTGAACCAGAACATCAAACTCTTTTGAAGGAACTTTTTGACTGGTTAATCCCACCTTCTTTAAAGTTTCGTAAGAAAAACTGCAAGGTAACACGATTCTCTGAGCCATTCCAGTTTCTTAAGTTTCTGTTCAACTTAGGCGTAAAGTTGCAGTGGTAGTGTGAATAACTAAAATAAACAGTTTTCTTTGTATACATTTAGTATCCACTGTGGGTTTTATATTGCTCAAGTTATAGCTGAATAGCCTAGAGGTTAAATTTGCTCCAGGTAAATTCTTTGTATTAAACCATAATATCTAAACCTTTTTTAAAGAGTTTTTTATTTTTACTTTTTTTTTTTTTAAAGAGAGAGGGATAGAGAGAGAGAGAATCAATTTTATTTAGTTTTTCATGTGCCCTTCACTACTGTGATACTCAATTGTATACATGGTGCTGGGGTTTGAACTTACATCCTTGTGCACGCCAGGCATAACCACTCAGCCACTGCTCCAGCCTGTATTTTTACTTTTTTTTTTTTTAAGAGAGAGGTACAGTGAGAGAGAGAGAGAATCAATTTTATTTAGTTTTTCATGTGGCTTTCACTGCTGTGACACTCAGTTATGTACATGGTGCTGGGGTTCCAACCCGCATCCTTGCACATGCCAGGCAAGCACTGTAACCACTGAGCCACCACTCCAGTCCCATACCTTTTAAAATCCCAAGTATTTTCTATATTTAAGAAATATTTTCAGTATGTGACTTTATAAACTCACATGTATAATTAGTATTTTATAAGGAAGTTACATATTGTAATAGTTTCCTAAGGCTGTCATCAAATCACCACAAACTTGATGTTTTCAAACAGTGGAAAAATATTCTCTCACAGTTTTGAAGTCAAAATGCTGGCAGGGCTGAGCTTCAAGGGAGAATCTTTCCATATCTCTTCCAGATTTTGGTGTCTCCAGGAGTTCCCTGGTTTGTGGTTGCGTAACTCCAGTCTCTTCCCCCATCTGCACATGGCCTTCTGCTGCCTCTGCCTTGTATAACACAAAGACTTGGGGTCTTAGATTTAGTGTCCCTTGGATAATCCACAATGATCTCATCTCAAGATTCTTAACTTACATCTTCAGAGAGCATTTTCCATTAGGACATGGAAATCTCTTTTTGGGGACTACCATTTAGCTATCCCCCTGCCACATGTCATGTGCATATCCACACAAATTTACTTACCCATCGCTAAATATGTTGATATAGAGAGGTAGAAGTAGTATTCAGATTTCTTTTTCCTTTTTTTTTAAGAGAGAGAGAAAGAATCAACTTAATTTTTTCATTTACCTTTGTTTCTTGGACACTCAGTTGTCAATATGTGGTTCTGGGGTTCAAACCTGGGTCCTCATGCATGCCAGGCAAATGGTCCAATCACTGAGCCCCTGCTCGAGCCCAGTAGATTTCTCATCCTAAAATGTTATTTTAGGGATAGAAAAATATATGTAAAAGAAAAATTGAACAATTCTACCTTCTAAAGATTGTATACAGTGTCTTCATAGAGAAAATACACAAAAAAGTTCTTTTGCAGTTCTTTAGTTTTAGAGCTCGAATACTTACATTGTAAATAAAACAAAATAGGCTTCACCTTTCCAGGTAATGAGTGATGGAATTTCTTTTCACAACACTGTTTTCTATATCCAGTCAGTTTCGAGGAACTCTTGATTTTCCCTCCTTGATAACATTTTTATCTATCTTCTCTCCATTCCCACTCTTCCAACCATTTCCTCACCCCACCCTTCCCATCATTGTAGCCTCAATTCTGGCCTCCATCATTTCCTGCCAGAATCAATACATTAGAGCTGCTCTGATCCAGTCTACATCCTGCTTCTAGAGCGAGGATTCTAAAACATACATCTATCTTATTTACTCCTTCACTTAAAACCCTACATTGGAACCATCTTCCCCTCGTAATGAGTTTTTTTTTAACACAGTGCGTAATGCTGCTTAGAATCTGACCCTTCTCTGCTTCTCAAGCCTTGTTTTTTGCCATTCTTCCTTCACACTCTTATTTTCACATCCTACAGAATCTCCCTAATTATCTGTGTCTGTTCACATCTCCTTTCTTTGAATGTATGGCTTTCCCTACCTTGAACATCCTTCCCGACTTCATTTTCCTCCCAAACTCAGCTCAGTTATTGCTTCCTCTGGGAAGCCTTCCTTAACTTAGCTCCTTTCTTTTTCCTTGGGGTGTAGGCTAATGGTTTATTGCAAGTTTTCTAATCACTTCCTTCTACCCTGAGACTCCCTCTGTCATTTCATTGTTACACTATAATATTTTTGTCTGTTTAGTTTTAATGTTGCTCCTTTTCAGGGATTGTTTTTTTATTTCCATAGTTTCCTAACATGGTATATAGGTGTATAGGTATTGTCTTTCATAAATGTTTGTTGAATAAATAAAAGAATGAGTGGCTGTAAGAGATTCATTTTTTACTATGTTTAGAGCATTGTTTATTTCCGTAAAGTAACTAGTTTGCATTTTTCAGAGGGTTTAGAATATGTAATATGCAATTTTTTATTATGACAAACTAAAATATTTGAGAAATGTTTTTATCATGCCTAAAATTTAATTTCTTTAAGTTTACATGCTTTAAAGGCATATTCATACCATATATGTTCTTGTGAGCTTTAAAAATGAAAATAGTTATCTTTTATTCTCCAAATACAGGGAAAGTTATGAAATAATATCTCATTCTTTTCACTTTGCAGGAGCTGCTTCGTACTAGTAATAGCAATGTGGTTGTCTCTCTCACACGCCTCTTTGAAGTACTACTTTGTAATGTGGTAGAAAATGATCCTACTAGCAAGCATATTCGTGTTTGGATTATGGTTGGTTTTATACTTCATATGATCTTAAATTACCGAATAAACTATGCATCTGGCAATTGATATTTGTTTGAGAAAGATATAAGATTCAGAGCTGTTTTCTAGTGATTACTGAAGGAATATTGAAGACACTAAAGTTGTCCTGACCTGGTATTCTGATACTAAAAACACTTTAGAAAAAATAAAACATGTCAGAATGAATCAGAACTGCCCTATATTTTATGAAAGATTATAATTTGACAAAACTTGATAAGGTGATTTATTTTTTTCCATATTTTATTGGGCTATTATAGTTGTACATATTGATGGGATTTGTTGTTACATATTCATACATGCACAAGACATAACAATATAATTTGACCAATGTCACTCCCCAGTATTTCCCCCCTCCCACCCTGTTTCTCACCCCTTGGTCCCTTTCCTCTACTGATCTCCCTTTGATTTTTAGAGGAGATCCACCCCCACCTTTGTTTTCCTGTTTCCTCTCTACATTCTACATATGAGAGAAAACACAACATATAAACTTCTGAGTTTGACTTATTTCACTTAATATTATGGTCTCTAGTTCTACCCATTTTCCTGAAAATGATGTGATTTCATTTTTCTTTATGGCTGGATAAAACTCCATTGTTTATGTAAACTACATTTTCTTTTTCCATTCATTGGTTGATAAACTCCCAGGCTTGTTCCATAGTTTGACTATTGTGAATTGTGCTACTTTAAGCATGGGTGTGCATGAATCACTACAGTAAGATGACTTTAATTCTTCAGGGTAAATATCGAGCAGTGAAATAGCTGGGCCCTATGCCTAGTTTGATTTGAATTTCCCTAATTGCTAATGTTGAATATTTTTTTCATGCATTTGTTGGCCATTTTTATTTCTCCTTTTGAGAAGTATCTGTTTAGTTCTTTTGCCCATTTATTAATGTTATTTGATTTTTTGATATAAAGTGTTTCTGATTTCTATTCATATTCTGGATATCAATTCTCTGTCAGAACAGTAGCTGGGAAAGATTTTCTCCCATTCTGTAAGTTCTCTGTTCACATTCTTAATTGTTTCTTGTGCTATACATAAGCTTTTTCAATTTGATGCTGTCCCGTTTGTTAACTCTGGCATTATTTCTTGAGCTTTAGGGGTCCTACTGAGAAAGTCCTTGCCTGTGCCTAACACTTGGAGTGTTGACCCAATCTTTTCTTCTAGGAGTTGCATACTTTCTGGTCTAATTCCTAGCCTTTGATCTACTTTGAGATGATTTTTATGCAGGGTGAGCGATAAGGGTCTAGTTTCATTCTTCTACATATGGGTAACCATTTTTCCCAGCACCATTTGTTCAAAAGGCTGTCTTTTGGGGCTGGAGTAGTGGCTCAGTGGTTATGGCACTTACCTGGCATATGCAACTACATGGGTTGGAACCCCAGCACCATGTATACAACTAAGTGTCAGAGCAACGAAAACCACATGAAAAAATAAAAATTGATATTTTCTCTCTCTTTCTCTCTCACTGTCCCTCTCTCTTAAAAAAAAAAAAAGGCTATATTTTCTCCAGTGTATGTTTTTGGCACCTTTGTCAAAGATCAAATGACTGTGCCTGTGTGTGTTTGTCTCTGGATCTGTGATTCTGTACCTTTGGTCTATGTGTCTTATTTTCATGTCAGTGCCATGCAGTTTTTGTTACTATGGCTCTGTAGTATAGTTTGATGATCCAGCATTGCTTCTTCTTTTTTTTTTTTTCTTAAGATTGCTTAGGTTATTCTGGGTCTTTTATTCTTCCAAATAAAAGGACTGCATTTAGGACTGTTTTTTCCTAGTTCTGTGAAGTATCTCATTGGTATTTTGATGGTTATTGCATTGAATCTGTATATGCTTTTGGTAGTATGTCCATTTTAGCAACATTACTTCTGTCCAACCATGAACATGGGAAGGTTTTTCTGCCTTCTGAGGTCGTCTTCAATTTCTTTCTTCAGTGTTCTATAGTTCTCATTGTAGAGAGAGGTCTTTCACCTCCTTGGTTAAATTTATTCCTAGGTTTTTTTTTTTTTTTTTTTTTTTTTTTTTTTTTTTTTTTTTTTTTTTTTTTTTTTTTTTTTTTTTTTTTTTTTTTTTTTTTTTTTTTTTTTTTTTTTTTTTTTTTTTTTTTTTTTTTTTTTTTTTTTTTTTTTTTTTTGAGGCTGTTGTGAATAGAATTGTTTTCCTGATTTCTTTCTCAGTAGATTGATTGTTGGTATATAGGAAAACTATTCATTTTTGTATGCTGATTTTGTAACCTGCTACTTTACCAACTTTGTTTATTAACTCTAGCAGTCTTTGGTGGAATTTTTTGATCTTTTAGATATAGGATCATATCATCTGCAAAGAGTGATAATTTGACTTCTTCCTTTCCTATTTTTTTAAAGAAAGACAGAGGGAGGAACTAGAGCAATGGCTCAGTAGTTGTAGCACTTGTCTGGCATGCATGAGGACTGAGATTCAAACTCCAGCACCACATACAGAAGTAAATGTCAGGGAAACAAAGTCCAGATGAAAAAATAAATAAAACTGATTATCTCTTCCTCTTCTCTCTCTTATTCTCTCACTGTCTCTTAAAAAGAGAGAGAAGAGAGAAAGAGAGTTTATTTTCCATCTGGCCTTTGTTTCTCTGACACCCAGTTGTATATGTGGTGATGGGGTTCAAACCCAAGTCCTCATACATGTCAGGCAAGCACTCCAACCACTGAGTCACCACTCCAGCCCTTCCTTTCCTATTTTTTATAAGTAAGCCCATTTAGACTTTAGGTATATTGTTTTTGTTTTAATATTAAGTCAGCATTCAACAGCATACAGACTAGCTATGAAAGACTCAAGGACCATGACAGGCAGAATCCCTGGAGATTTAGGTAGGGAGAAGCCAGTAGTCCTGGTTAGCTAACGTCTAAACTTCAGAGAAGACCAGAGACCATGGCTGTAATGAGCAGAAATTATCAAAGGGAACCAAAGGTAAGGTTTTGCTCCTTTTACTTGTCTAGATGTCTTTTCCATCTATCATCACTTTCGATTTTTGTTTTATGTTTGTTTGTTTTTGTACCAGGTGTACTTAACCACTGAGCCACATCCCCAGCCCTTTTTTTCTTTTAATTTTGAGACAGGGTCTCACTGAATTGCTGAAGCTGGCTTTGAACTTGCAATCCTCCTGCCTCAGCCTTCGGGGTCATTGGGATTATTGGCATGTGCCCCCAGGCCTTACTCCTACTGCCACTTTCTTAATGCCTTGATGTTTTCTACTGTCCTCTTTTACTCTGTGGTAATAGCAGTTCTCTCCAGTTGTTTTTCTGTTCACCTCGTAGCCACAGTAAATATTCTACCTAAGATACATCACATTCCAAGGTTTCCTGCTAACCATAACTGATTCCTTTCTGCTTCCCTTTTTACTATTACATACCCTCTGCTTTAGAAGAAATTGAGCAGATATGTTTGAAGTATATTTTATCTATCCCTTTCTCCCACTAGCTTCAGAACTGTCTTTCATAGGACTAGTTCTGAACATTTTTCCATACCAATCAGTATTCTCCTTTATAAAATAAGAGGATTCCACAAATAGTTCACCTATGTATAAATTTCAAGATATATATTTTTCTGAAAATATTCATTCTCCTGGTAAACTCAAACTCCCAACTTTTTCAAATGGTTCACAATTACTTCTGAAGGATTATATAGATTGATTCCTGTTTGCACATCTTAAAATATATTTTATTTATTTATTTTTACCAGACAAATCATGAGTGTAAAGTGAAATTCAGTAGTCAGATGGAGGTTTTCTGTCTGTATCAGTGCCCTAGCCACCCTCAAGGCAGCTAACAGTTATTGGAAGTAATGGCTCTTCACTTCTTGTCAGTTTACTGAAAACTCAGAGGCAGTTTGGCCAAGAAATTGGTTTATTCAAAGCTGCCAGTGTCCGTTCTCCATCTCCAGCTGCCAGTGTCCGTTCTCCATCTCCAGGGGGTTAAGGGGCTCAAGAAGGACTCCTCTCCAGCCTCTACTCTGAGTATGAGGAAATACAGGATGCCAAAAAACGTTATCAGGAAGTTTCCCTAATTTCAGAGTCTGTCTCATTGCTCATGTTGCATGTAGCCTACGGTGTTTTCTGCATATCATTTTGTTACACTCTCACAGTATGTCTTGGAGTTTGTTCCATATCAATGCATTTAGAGTGACTTTTTTTAATTCAGAAATTTATTTATTGCACAATCAAACAAGCTTGTAATGAAATTATATATATATATTCTGAAAATTAGATTTACCCCCAAGTTTTTTAATAGGTGCATATGTGTCAGTGTGTGCAGCATATTCTCTATAAGCGTAATCCCTGTTGAAGAACACTGGGGTTGCTCCTGCTCTTTCGCTATTTACAAATAATACTGCAATGAATATTCTTGTGCGTATTACCATTTTCACAGTCAAGGATATATCTGAGGGTAAACTAAAAGTGAAATTCATGGATAATTTGGTATGGGCATTTAAATTTTTGATAGATGTTGCCAGAGAAATGACTCTTCATACGGCTAGGTTGTGTTCCGTTATACTTTATTCGTATATGTGATCCTTCCAACTAAGTTGAACTGGTCCTAATATGTTCAAATTTTAGTGAAGTTTTTCTTTACATTTCTTTTACTTTTTTTTCATCTACAGGCTTGCTTTATTTTCTCTTTAATTTGGTCCATTGGAGGAGGTTGTGATACAGACAGTCGTCTTAATTTTGATGCTTTCATAAGATTAGCCATAATGGGCAAAAACGAAAAATACCCAGTGCCAGAGTGTGTGGGTAAATGGGAGTGCCAGTTTGATGAGAAAGGCCTGGTCTATGACTACATGTATGAGGTATGACATAAAATGCTTACTGTGGTAAGATATAACACACGGTGTCCTGACTCAGTAGACAATCTCCCAGGTTTCTATCCCAGAGTGATTTTGATTCTTGAGGTGAGTTTTTTCATCTTTTCTCTTAAATTCTTGTCCTACAACTTGCTGATGGCGTAAACTTGCTTTGATAATATCATATACTTTCATGTTTAACTTTAATCTGTTTTTCCACTTTATAAAAGAATCCACAAAGTGATGCTGTGATGCTTTTAAACAGTAAGCATTTTAAAATAATTTTATTCATCTAAATTTTATTTTACAATCCATAATATATTGAATAAAGCCTTAATTCTAATTTTATCTAAATTATGGAGGCTTGAAAAGGTTAGTGGCTAGTAGAGCCCGAACTTGAACCCAGTTCTGCAGCCAGTAGTGTAGTACTCCTTCCCTCAAAACATGCTAACACAGAATTTTAAGAATAGGACCAGAAGTGGGCTGGAACAGCTTCTCAGCAGTTATGGTGCCATGCCTGGCATGTGCAGGGACACGGGTTCAAACCCCAGAACCACATACACAGCAAAGTGTCATAGCAACAAAAGCCACATGAAAAGCTAAATAAAATTGATTCTCTCTCTCTCACTGTCCCTCTCAAAAAAAAAGAAAGAAAGAAAAATGGGACCAGAAAGAGAGTTTCATCCTCACTAGTCATAGTGAGAAGACAATGGAGTAGTAGCTAAAGGTGAAAAATCAAGTAGTACTGCCAGAATGTTCTTTGAGAATTGAAGGTAAATACCAAAATAGGCAGATTTAAGAGGTAAAGACAGTTGCCACTGGGGAGGGGAAATGGGAGAAGGGAATTACTGTTTTTCTTAATCCTATAAAACTTTTGACTCTAACATATGTGAGTATATGACTTAGATGAAACAAAAGCTAAACTTTTAAAAAGTATATGACTAAAGAAATTTTACCCAAACTTAGAAAATTACTGCCAAATACACATGTGTCATAGACATATATAAATGACTAGAAAGTAGAAAAAGATTCTTAGAGCCAGCTTTAGTGCTCGAGCAAGGTCATAGATTTCTACTGCTTTGCCAGATTTTTAGCCCTTTTATTATTACTTGATACTGGAAAGACTGGTGATCACCATGGAGAGAGAAGGACAACATGGATAAGAAAATAATGGTTGGGAGTGGTGTAAATTAGGAAGCACTCAGGTGATACGTCCAGTGTTTCAGAATTTCAGTATTGTAGCAATCAGTACCTCCATGCTGATATATCCTGTTGGACTATCACCCTGAATCAAAATGCTGAAGGCAATAATTTTACAGAAACAAATATAGGGAGTGCATGTGATATTTTATATTAAATTATTGCATATTTACTTCAAAGTATGAAAAATATGAAGCCAAAAATCTAGAAAATTATACATTAAAGTGCTTTTTAGATAAATATATGATAGTTATTTAAATGCAAATGGACATGTTAAAGGAATTCAGGGAAGATGAGAGTGTTAACAGGGCATAAAGGCAAACATCTAAAATTCAATATGTTGAATTTCTAATAAAGTATTATTCTGTTTTTCAGATTGTCATTTAAAAAAGGGAAACCTGAATAATTTACTTCTTAAATTGGGTGGTAGATTCATGAATGTTTATTTTTTTCTTATTTTTTTATTGATTGGTACATTATAGTTGTATATAATGATGGGATTTGTTCTCCCATATTCATAGATGCACACAATACAGCATATAATTTGGCCAATAGCCCCCGCATTCCTCCCCACTCCCCACTCCTGTTCCCCAGATCTCTTGCCTCTCTTTGTTGGTCCTATATTTTGCCTAAAATATGGAAATTTATTTTATTAATCTGGTTTGTGACATAGTCTTTTATTTTTTAAAGAGAGAAAGAATCAATTTTATTTATTTTTTCACCTGGTTTTTGTTTTTCTGACACTTAGTTGCGTATATGGTACTGGGGTTTGAACCCTGGTCCTCACTGTAACTGCAGAGCCACAGCTCCAGCCCCTGACATTCTTTTATATGAATCTAATATTTTATTGTAAAAACAGAAAAAGATTAAAGATTTTTGTTTTATTTATTTTTTTGGTTGTATTGTAAATTGAATGCAGGGTACCACTGAACTACATCCCTAGCTCTTTTTATGTTATTTTTTGAGACAAGGTCTTGCTGAGTTGCACAGACTAACATTGAACTTCAACTTTTCCTGCTTCACCTTCCCAAGTAGCTAGGATTACAGATGTCTTCTACTGTGCAGCTAAGGCTAAAGTTTTGAAAAGTAAACAGTCTAAGTATTGAAAAGAGCCTTTCCTATATAACAAGTGGATCATTATAATAAAACATATTTTCTTGTAGTTGAAAAACCGAGGTCGCTGGCTCCATTGGAATGAATTAATTAAAAATTTGATTTTAGAAGATAAACGTACCAAGATTCAAGATATCATAGTCCCTACGATGGACACAATTAGATATACATTTCTAATGGATTTGAGTATTAACTATGCAAAGTAAGGAATTTCATTACAAACATGACTTTTAAATGTAATGATAGTGCCATTCTAATAGGATTACAGCAAGTTTTAAAGTAAACTTTGGGGTCCTCCAGTTTCAGGTAACTGAGACCCTGGGGGACTAATTCTGTACCTAAGGTAATATCTATGCTCATAGCACACCTAAGATTGAGGTTTCCTAGTGCATACCCCATAGACTTTGCCATCAATATTTCTTGTCTTGTTAGTCACCTTGATTTGTAACAGCAGACTAAAAACCAGTTGTGGTGTTCTTGTTACAAGCTATGCATTTGGAGCTGGAGTGGTGGCTTGATGGTTATCGCACTTGCCTGGCATGCATGAGTATGCGAGTTCAAAACCATGAGATATCAAACTGGTGATGATCCATGTTCTATCATTATACTTACATTTTTCTAGTATGGTCCATGCTGGTTCTGATTCCATAGCTTAAGATGAATATTACAAACTCAAACTTAAATCAGAATGATACATCAGAAAATAGTACATAATATTGGTCAGGAACATGGACATGTACTGTAGCCATATCTGTACCAACTATTTCTTTCCCCAGTATTAGGGTTTGAACCCTAGGGGTGCTCCGCCACTGAGCTACATACCCAGCCCTTTTTATTTTTTTATTTTGAGCTAGAGTCCTGTTAAGTTGTCTAGGACTAGACTCAAACTTAAGATACTCCTGCCTTAGCCTCCCAAATAGCTGGCATTACAGATATGTGCCACCACGTCTGGCATCATACCAACTTTTTAAGTAACATTTTAATAGCTTCTTTTAAAGCATTAAGCATAATTTATCATTAATACTACTTAAACTAGACAAGTTTATATAATATTCATAAATGTCATTTTTTAAAAATAACTTGCTTCTGAGTGCTTTTTGTAGCACTTTCCTGTTTAAAAAAAAAACAGGGAAAATAGCTACGAGGAAAATTATTTTATCCCTATTTTGTATTTCCAGTGGCATTTAAAAAAAAATTTAGAGGCTAATATTCAAAACTTGGTAGCTAGGCGTGGTGGTGCATGCCTGTAATTCTAGCTGCTTTGGAGCCTGAGTTAGGAGGATCACACTGGCTTGGACAATACGGTGAAACTCCGCATTAAAAAACAAAACAAAACAAAACAAAAAAACTTCTTAAGCGAAAGAAGGCAATTGTTAATTTCTAGTACAGTTGTAGTACAGGAGTTCTGTTCATGAACCATTTGTGAGAATAATATTCTTAAATGAATAAGTATGTAATTATAAAGAAAATAATTATATCAAAATAAACTTTGAGTCTATTTGATTTTCCTTTATTTTTTTGTTTATGAGGTGCTGGCCTTTGAAGCCAGGACCTCGCACATGCCAGGCAAGCACTCTACCATTGAGCCACCTCTCCAGCCCCTGTGCTTCTTTATTAGCACACTTAATAATAAGATCTAGCAGTGGATTTGATGACTATTCTAGCTTTGAAGAAATAATAGGCAGGAGTGATATTTTTGAGATATTGTAACAGTTGAAATGTTTAGGATAGTATCTGTGATTCCCATTGGTGACAAAGACACAGGAACTGTTCTATGGTTGCTGCATTTTAGATGGATGGTATTAAAAATATAACCTTTTATTATGCAAATTCACAAATTCTCTGAATTCTAAGGTTTTCTATAGTTGGTTTGTGGACCTCAAGTTAAGAACAGTATTTTATTTATTACAGATACTCCATAAAGTTAGTGTTTCTCAAACTGGAACATGTAAAGGAATTCTCAGAGATTGCTCTAGTTCTAAAAGAACTTTAACTTGGTGTTTATTCTTCAACAATAATTTAAAAATTTCATATTAGCATAATTTGGCTCACTTAGGTAATCCTTTACAACTGAATACTGTTCAGTTTCAGTACTAGGTTTTGCATTTATTTTTATGTACTGTGTGATGGCAAGTTACCACTTAAAGTGAAAATATCTCATTTTTAGTGCAGCATTTCACAAACTTCTTCAAAGTTTTGTGAACATGAACTCATATGATTGCTTTCCCTTTCAAATTAGTAAATTTCATACAAGGATGGGAAACCATGTTTGAGGCCCCATTGAAGGTGTAATTTCTTAAGTTTGCTTTTAGACAAATATTTTCAGTTAGTAATTGAACTGATTTTAAGATACTCTTAACAGGTATATATAATTGTTAGCTTTAGAATTAACTATTATTTCATTTTCAGAAAAATCTTAGCCTTTTACCTCTGAAACATTCTAAACCTATATTATTGTCTTCACTTTATTATTCTATTCCACACTCCCAACTCATGTCTGTATCCTTAATTTAAAAGTACAAATACATCATGTTTCTGAGGAGACACACTTTGACTTTAGTTTTTGAAAAGTGAAGCAGGTTATTATTTGTTCTATGAGTATTTTGGTTTTTTTATGAAATGGGGTCTCTCTAAATTGCCCAGGCTCGCCTCTAACTTGAAATCCTTTCCTCCGCAGCTTCACAAGTAGCTGGAATCACGCACATGTGCCACTATGCCTGACTTTATGGATGTTTTTGTTTATACCAATGTTAATCTGTTCAAAGAATAATTTACTATTAAAATCTCTGCAATATTAGGCAAAAAATGTATGCCACTCGTTACTTTTAGTAGTCTTTCATAAAATAACACTTACTGGTTAAAATGTGTATTTTTAGATGAAGAATAATGTATGATTTAAGTTTTCAACTAGTCGTAGCTTCTTTTTGGTAAAAATGCATTCTGACTTTGTTGCATTTTGAATGATAAGTTCATTGTTTTTATAAAGGCCACTGCTTTTGGTGGGTCCAACGGGCACTGGAAAATCAGTGTATGTGAAGGATAAGCTAATGAATCACTTGGACAAGGACCAGTACTTTCCTTTTTATGTTAATTTCTCAGCTCGGACCAGTGCCAATCAAGTGCAGGTTAGTTTAAAACCGAAAATATGGGTCTATAATTATGAAATTTTACCATATGCAATAAATGTTTAAAATTACATATTAAATGAGTCACTGTATAGAACTATGAAAGTAAAAATAACACTTTTATATTAATAATGGATTATTTAGCTTTGTCACTTTTTTTCTTCCTGAGAAGAAGCAAAAATTGATTTCTTAACTGGAAAAAGGAATGTAAGGGAAAGAGAATCATGTTACACAGGCAGTAGTGGATGGCAATAAGAGAACTTGCAGTTATTCTTTCTAGACTCTCCTATTTGGTCTTTGGCACATATGTTGCTCACTGGATCTTTCAAACCATAGACAGTTATAGGACCCTGTGTAACAGGAAAATGTAGCTGAGCATCCTACCCTTAAATATGACCCCTAAATATGACAGGATGAAACTACTTCATGAAACCATTTCTAATTGACACTTTCAGCATCCATGTCTAAATCTCTGCCTATCCATTTTTCTCTGACCCCATTTCTATTATTTTAAGTCAATAACATTCCCTTAACTCCAAAAATCTTACAAATGTAGAACTGCTTTATTGTGGAGCACTGTTTGAATGAAAATAATAAATTCAATATTCATTTTTACAATGGACAAAATTATTCCAAAAATGTGAAATACAAGAAAACATACATGTGTATGGTCAGCTATAAAAAGTTTATAAAGGTAGTAAAGATCAGTGCTTTTAAATATTGTTAATGTTGGAGTGTAAAATGAGGAAAATATTATAAAAATATATGTGCATGTATTATATAAATGTAATATATATAAATATCTGTGTAACAATTCTGAACATGAAGAAGAGTTTCACTAATGTTTTTTGAATGATATTATGAAGTTTAGTATCACCCTAAATTTGGATAAATAAGAATAAACACCTGCGTAATGATGGTTGGTGGTTGGCATTATTTCTTTACAAAGACTGCTAAACTCTTTTTATTCTTGTGTTAAGGATTTTCATGTTAAGTGAATTCTTGATAAGTTAAACAAATGGCTTACTGCTAATAATAAAAATCCTATGGATACTGGCAGCATAAGTCTTCTTGATACTGACTTAAAATAAGCAATAATAATAACAAATATGTAATATGATTATAGGTAAATATATCACTCTTTTTCAAAATTTAGAATATTATTATGGCTAGATTGGATAAACGACGCAAAGGAGTTTTTGGACCACCTATGGGAAAGAAATGTATAATTTTTATAGATGATATGAATATGCCTACGTTGGAGAAATATGGCGCTCAACCTCCTATTGAATTATTACGACAATTTTTCGACTGCGGACATTGGTAATTATTTAACTGAAACCTTAATAAGTAAGCTGTGCTGAAGTCATTACTCATTTTATATTTCAGTTTTCCCAAGCAAAGTAGTATATTTTCTGTTATTTAAGGAAAAAGGTCTTTGTTCAGATTTTCCTATGTAGAAGTTTTGGAAGTGTTTTCTATATATTCTGTTTGCTTTTGTTTCTTTTTTTTCCTGAGCGGGGGTCTCTATGTTGTCCAACTGGCCTAGAACTCATATGCTCAAGTAATCTCACCTTAACTCTCCCAAGTAGCTGGCATTACAGATGTGTGTCATCGTACCCAGCTCTATATCTTCTTTTTTAAATACTATTTTCAGAGGAGGTTTAGGCCCCTAATGAATGAAGAAGCAGGTATGGAGATTGCCCTTGTATCCTCTGCCCCCATGTATGCATAGCCTCCCCCATTATCAACATTTTCCATTGGAGTGGTACCTTTGTTTCAGTTGATGAGCTTACATTAACAAATCATAAATCACCCGAACTCCATAGTTTACATTAGGGTTTGCTTTTCACATTGTACATTCTATGCATTTAGAAACTGTATATGTCCCGTATCTATTAGCATGTCACACGGATTATTTTCATTGCACTAAAGGTCCTCTTTGCTCCGATTTTCACCACTCCCAACCTCTGGCAAACACTGATATTTTTATTATCCATAGTTTAGCCTTTTCCAGAATGTCACTGTGTTAGTCAGCTTTCTGTTGCTTTAACAAGTACGTGAAATAATCAACTTATAAAGAAGAAAATAGTTTCTGAGATTTCAGTCCATGCTTGTTGGCCCTGTTGCTTTCAGTCTTGTGGAAAGACAACACATACAGCAGGAAATGTGGGGAGCAAAACCATTGAACTTATGGCTGTGAAGCAAAGGAGTGGAAAAGACCAGCGTCCCACAAACCTCTTTGAGGGCATGTCCTAAGGGACTGGAAAACTTCCCACTAGGCCCCGTCTTTCCCTCTCTCTCTCTCTCTTTTTTTTTAAACATCCGAAATGTGACTAATTTGTTTTTTTAGTGCTTTTTTAATTCAGAAATTTATTTGTTGAACAATCAAACAAGCTTCCAGTGAAATAATATAAATATATATAAATTCTGAAAATTAAATTAGGCCCCATCTCTTAAAGGTTCCACCACTTCCCAGTGGTGCCAAGATGGGGACCACGCCTTGAACTCATGGGCCTGTGTGGGATATTCCAGATACAAACTATAGCAGTCATGTAGTTGGAATCACCCCAGATGTTATCTTTCTAGACTTCCTTCTTTCCCTTAGTGATGTTCATTAAGCTTCCTCTATGCCTTCTTTGGCTTGAGAGCTCACTTCTTTCCAGCAAGGAATAATAGGCCATAACAAGAGGTACCACCACTTGTTATTGCATCCACCTGCTGAAGGACATCTTGACTGATTCTAAGTTTTGGCAATTATGAATAAAGCTGCTAAAAACATCTGTGTACAAGTTTTGTGCATCATAAGTTGTTAACTCTTCTGTGTAAATAGCAGTGTGCAAGGTCATATTGTAAGAATTGTTTAATTTTGTTAATAAAACATCAAATTATTCTCCAAAATAGCTGTATCATTTTCCATTCTCATCAGAAATGAATGAGAGTCGGGGTTGCTTCGTATCCTTTCAAGCATTTGGTGCTGTCAGGGTTCCAGAGTTTCCTGGTGTATGTGGTGGTATCCCGTTGTTGTTTTCATTTGCATTTGTTTGGCAATATATGATATAGTGCATCTTTTTACATGTTTATTGCCATCGTTTATCTTTGATAGGGTATTATTATGGTCTTTGGACTGTTTTTCTAAACAGATTGTTTGCTTTCTTACTGTTGAGATTTTTGTGTAGTTTCAAATGATAGCTTTTTATCATATGTGTCTTTGGCAAATGTTTTATCTCATTCTATGGTTCGCCTTCTTTTCTTGACATTGTCTTTCATAGAGCAGAAACTTGAATTTAAATTTTTTTTTATTTTTGAACAACCATACAAGTTTTTAACAAAATAATATAAAATGTGTATAGATTCTGGATATTACATTTACCCCCTGGAGTGCCCCCCCCAATTACCCACCCTTATCCCTCCCTTACCCTTCCCACAATATCTCTAAAAAAGGATTATGTTGTATAGCATTACATCTTATCTGGATTTAACACATGATAATAGACCAACTTTCTCACTGGCCAGGGTCTAGTCCCCACCTCCACAGATGAGTGGAGACAATCGACCATTAGTTCTCTGGGTTAAGCTGATTTTACTTACTCAGCATAATTTCTTCCATAGCCATCCATTTACCTTCAAAGGCTGCAATATCATTGTTTCTAATTGCTGTGTAAAATTCCACGGTATAAATGTACCACAGTTTTTGGATCCAGTGAGGGACATCTGGGTTGTTTCCATAGTCTAGCAATAGTAAATTGAGCTGCTATGAGCATAGATAATGCTTTGTCACTATAATGTGCTGATACGAAGCCCAACTTCTGGATTATTTCTTTCGCAGATCATGCCTTTTGTATCATAGAAAGTCATCGTTATACCCACAGTCATCCAGGTTTTCTACTGTGTTATCTTCTAGGAGTTATACAGTTTGTGTTTAATATTTGTCTTTAATGCATTTAAAGTAGTTGTTGTGAAGGATGTAATGTTTGTATCCAGATAAATTTTTTTGCATATGGATATCCTGTTACTCTAGTACCATTTGTTGAAAAGACTCTTTGCTGAGCCTTTGTGCCCATCCTCCTTTTAATGCAAGAATTTCAGTATCAAAGGACTTAATGTTCTACTGAAAATAGTCACTCAAAATATTTATTTATTTAGTACTGAGGATTGAACCCAGGAGTGTTTTACCACTAAGCTACATACTCAGTACTTTTTTTTTTTTTTTAATTTCGAGACAGAGTCTTGCTAAGTTCCTTAGGATCTTGCTAAGTTACTGAGGTTGGCTTCAAACTTGTGATCCATCTGCCCCAGTCTCCTGAGTTTCTGGGACACAGGCATGTGCCCATGTCATTTAAATACACCTTTCTGCTTAAAATTTTTGTGAAGTTTAATTATTCCCCAATGGATCTCTTTCTATATAACAAAGTGTACATAGGTACTATGTAGACAACCTTATGCACTCTGAAAATAAGGTGTTTGAGGTGAGAAAAAGAAAATCAGGACATCATAACTAGGGCAACTGTATAATTTATGGTTCAAACTGAGACATATTCTGAGAATAAAAGGATTTTATTAATAATGACTCTAGGACAACAAGCACAGAGCAGACTTGTACTAGGTAAAGTGGGACATACAGTGATCTTACCTGTAACTAGCTACAAGTGGGTTGTAGGAGGGTTCTTCCATGCTTCTGGATTTGGAGAAAGTAAAGGAAAAATGGAAAGTCAAATTTATAAAGAAATACAGGAGAAAAGAAAGGGAAGGGCAGGATTAAGGGATATTCTAACACAGAATCAGAGCAATAGAATCAGTGTCATTGAAGGCAGAAATAGAATTGTTTCAAATAAAAAATTCTCTCCTACTTGAAGCATTATCTAAAGTTCTTCCTTTTCAGATTAAATTTCTAGGGATATCTATATTTAATTCCATCTTCTTTTCTTCATAACAGATTGTTCAAGTTTTTTTCTATGTTTACAAGGTATGACCTTAAGGACACAAGTAAAATCACCCTGGTTGATATCGAGCTGATTGCTGCCATGGGTCCTCCAGGTGGTGGAAGAAATCCAGTCACTCCCCGTTTTCTTCGACATTTCAACATCTGCAGTATTAATGCTTTTAGTGATGAAACTATGGTCCGGATCTTCTCAACAATCATGGCATTCTACCTTAGGACTCGTGACTTTCCTCCAGACTACTTTATAACTGGGAACCAAATAGTCAGTGGCACTATGGAGGTGAGCAAGTAAAGCAGTGTTCTGGTATTTTATTTTTCACTCATTTGGTCCTTCCTTTTTTTTTGTTACTGTTTTTTGTTTATGTGTTTTGTCGGTGCTTCCTGATTAAACATTGAAGTGGGATTTATTGTTACATTCTCATGCATGTACACAATATAACAATCTAACTGGGTCAATTTAATTCAGACTTTCCCTCCTTTCCTCCCTTCTTCAGGTTCCCTTCCTCTACCATACTGGTCTCCCCTCTATTTCATGAGCTCCCCCTTCCTTTTTTTCTCTCTAGCTTCCACATGTGAGAGAAAACACATGACCCTTAAGTTTCTGAGTCTGGCTTATTTTGCTTAACATAATGCTCTTGAGTTCCATCTATTTTTCTGAAATCTACATCATTTCTTTCTTCCTCATGGCTGACTCCATGGGGTACGTACACCACGTCTTCTTTATCCATTTATCTCTTGATGGACACCAGGATGCTTCCATAATTTGTATGTTATCTCTATATTATGTTGATTTTAATTCTTTAGGATCAATACCAAGGAGTGCTGCCATCCCATTTATTAATTCTTGGTTATGTGATGGCTTCATTCCTGGTGTTTTGAGGAATGAATGAGTACCCTAGGGGTACTAATTTACGATTCTACCAACAGTTTAAAAGTGTTCATTTTCCCCTATATCTTCTCCAGCATTTATTATTATTGTTTGTATTCTTGATGGCTGCCATTCTAACTCAAGTGAGATGAAATCTCAGTGCAGTCTTGATTTGCATTTCCTTGATTACTAAAGATGTTGGACATTTTTCATGTATTTCTTCTTTTGAAAAGTGTTTTGTTTATTTGCCCATTTATTGATTGGGATGTTGGTGTTACATTTTTTGAGTTCTGTATTCTGGGTGTTGATCTTCAGTTGGAAGGGTAGCTGGCAAAGATTTTTCTTCCATTCTGAAGGCTCTGGCTTTACATTCTCAATTATTTCCCTGTTGTACAGAAGCTTT
This sequence comes from Aplodontia rufa, assembly GCA_004027875.1. Classification (NCBI taxonomy): domain Eukaryota; kingdom Metazoa; phylum Chordata; class Mammalia; order Rodentia; family Aplodontiidae; genus Aplodontia; species Aplodontia rufa. The sequence continues at coordinate 36,877 of PVKS010015932.1, forward strand.
TTGATCTGATGCCATCCCACCTGTTAACTCTTGGCATTATTTCCTGAGCTTTAGGGGTCCTATAGAGGAAGCAATTTTCTGTACCTATATGTTGGAGTGTTGACCCTAAATTTTCTTTTAGTAGTTGCAGAGTTTCTGCTCTAATTCCTAGGACTTGATGCATTTTGAGTTGACTTTTGTTCAGATTGAAAGATATGGATCTAGTTTGATTCTTCTACATATGGAAATCCACTTTTACCAACACCATTTGTTTAAAAGAGTGTCTTTTCTCCATGTTTTTGGTACCTTTGTTAAGTATCTGTGTGGGTTTGTCTCTGTCTTCTAGTCTGCGTGTCTGTTTTTATGCCGGTACCATGCAGTTTTTGTTACTATAGCTCTGTACTATAATTTGAAGTCGGGAATTGGGATGCCTTCGGCATTGTTTGTTTTGTTTTTTCTTAGAATTGCTTTGGTTATTCTGGATTTTTTATTTTTCTGTAGGACTTTTACGACTATTTTTTTTCTAGTTCTGTGAAGAATGTTGTTATTTTGTTGGGGATCACATTGAATCTGTAGATTGATTTTGGTAATATATTTGCCCCCCCCCCTTTTTTTTAAGAGCGAGAGAGAGGGACAGTAAGAGAGGGAGAGAAAGAATCAATTTTTTTTTTTTTTTTAGTTTTTCATCTGGTGTTTGTTGCTCCAGTGTTTTGTATGGGTGCCAGAGTTCAAACCCAGGTCTCACATATGCCAGGCAAGTGCTATAACCGCTGAGCCAGTGCTCCAGTCCCTATATTGATCCTTGTTAAAAACATTTTTCCTTAGCCATCTACTTTAGTCTTTGTTATTAGAGAAGCTATTCATAAGATTTAAGAACAGCAAACAAGATCACAGGTTTTGAAATGAGAGAATTTAAGTAGGGTTGAGCTTTGACTGCTGCTTCTTAGCTAAATGTCCTTGAGTAAGTAATTTAACCTTTCAGAAGTGCAGTTTTTTCATCACTAAAATGGAATGTGGTGTATATTTCATAAGGTTCCTATGAGCAGTTCATTCAAAACCAGTGTCTGTCCTATCATAGGTATTTCCCTAATTGTTAGGTGTCTACTATGATACTTGTTAATTTTCTTCTCTCTTCCCTCTCATTATTCATGTTTTTCTTGAATGAAAGAAAAAAAGAAAGAAGAAACTTAACGCAGTTTATGAATACAAAATTTAGAAGTAGTGGTGAAAAATAATAGGTAAATAAAAGGGTGCGAATAGAAAACAAGACTTCCTTTATAACCAAAGAACAGCTCTGAGCTTGTTCAGGGAGTGTTACCTGCCCTTGCTCAGAGGCCAGAGTGAGCCTCAAATCTCATGGTAAAAGGAAAAATGTGTAAGATGGTAAAGCAGTGATTACCTCAACAAGCTAAGCTTTCTGGAAGATTGATAATGTGGAGTTCGCTTGGGGATGACTGCAACAGGGAGCAAAAATGTTCCCTAGCATCATTCCATCAGTCTCTGAGAATACCGTCTTTCTAAGGTTCTTTTCTCCTTGTTGCAATGGAAAATTTATGCTGCAAAAGTAGTGAAGCTATGAGCAGAGAGATAGTACATTTATTCTGATTCAGGAAAGTACTTCTATTTATAAACTATAATATTTACATTTCAGGCTTCTTTTGGAAAGATGGGGAGGTTAGATACAAAAAGGATATTTTGTTTGTTTGTTTTTCTGTCTTTGAAGCATTATAGACCTACCAATGTGTAGAAGTTGGAACAAGGGGATGAACCACAGAATACATAAAATTAAAAAATGATTTCCTTTGATTTTGTATATCATAGAAGATTGAAGTCACTTTCCTTCAATAGAATATTGATAGCAAATATATCCATCATTTCCATAGTATACCAATAATAAAAGGAAGAATAGGATGGACAGTGAGAGGAGGAGAAGGGAAGGGAGAGGATAGATTGATGTGTTTTGAAGTGAATGGTAGTCAATGGGTAATTATTTCATCCTCTTCATTTGGAATGTTTTAGTATGAATTATCTGACTTCACTTTCTACAAAAATTTTTAACTATTTAGCCTTGGATCACTCATCTTTAAATAGCACAGCTGTAATAACTGGGAAATAAAAATAAGCTTCAATGGACTCAAGTTCCTTTAACTTCATGATGCCTGGCTGAATGCTATAGAACTAAAAAAACATGTCATGCTAGGCTAGTACTAAGCATTTTTCCAAGATGGTATAATCTGATGGGATAAATAAAACATTTCTTGTATTATTTATTATGACTTCATTAATTATAAACCTTTCATTTTTGCTTTGTTGTGTTTTTCACACACAGATATATAAACGGTCCATGGAAAATCTTTTGCCCACTCCTGCAAAATCTCATTATACTTTCAACTTGCGTGATTTTTCACGTGTTATCCGAGGCTGCTTGCTTATTGAAAGAGATGCTGTAGAGAGCAAGCACACTATGATCCGCCTGTTTGTGCATGAGGTTCTCCGAGTGTTTTATGATCGCCTCATTAATGATGAGGATAGAAATTGGCTGTTCAAGTTAATCAAAAATGTTATAAAGGACAATTTTAAAGAATCATTTGAGAGTGTTTTTTCACATTTGAGGAAAGAGAATGCACCAGTGAGTATATTTAGTGATTAAAAATATGTCAAGTTAATGCAGTATAATTCTATGAATTGTTTTAATGTATTTTTTTTTAAAGAAAGAGGGGACAGAGAGAGAAAGAAAAAGAGAAGAAATTTTTATTTACTTTTTCGTGTGACTTTCATTCCTTGGACACTTCGTTGTGTATGTGGTGCTGGGGTTTGAACTCACGTACTTGCTCATATCAGGCAAGCACAGTAACCGCCCAGCCACCCCTCCAGCTCCTTGTTTTAATCTATTAACTTACTTTTTTAAATATTGCTTTTTTCCCCTTCAGTATTGGGTATTGTACTTAGGGTACTCTACCACTGAGCCACATCCCCCACACTTTTTATTTTCTGTTTTGAGACAGGATCTCACTAAATTGCCAAGGCTGGCTTTAAAGTTGTGATTCTCCTGCTGCAGTGTCCCAAGTCTGAGTATAGGCATGTTCTACCATGTCCACTCAGCAAAGTATTGTTTCTTAATGAATATATTCTTACATTTTTTCTTATGGATATGCTTTTTTTTTTTTTTGAGAGGGACAGTGAGAGAGAAAGAATCAGTTTTATTCAGTTTTTCATGTGGCTTTCGTTGCTCTGACACTTCCTTGTGTACATGGTGCTGGGTTTCGAACCCACATCTTCACACATACCAGGCAAGTGCTGTAACTGCTGAGCCACTGCTCCAGGCCCAGATATGTGTATATTTTGAGAAAATGAATCTTCAGAGAAATGTATGTAACACAGAAGTTATTTAAAGAATAAAACCTGGATTTGGAGTGGTGGCTCAGCGGTTACAGTGCTTGCTGGTGTGCAGGTTCAAACCGCAGCACCACTTACATAGCGAAGTGTCAGAGCAACAAAAACCAGGTGAAAAACTAAATAAAAGTGATTCTCTGTTTCTCCCTCTCTCCCCCTCCCTTAAAAAAAGAATAAAACTTTATGATGATGGTTAAATGATGTAATAAAGTTTGTAAAGTAGTACCATCCCCTAGTAAGTATTCAGTAATTGGGATTTACTCAAGATTATTCTCCAGATTCTAGATAAAACAATAAAACTATTGTTTCCTAGTAATATAATTTTAGGCATCATTTTTACAGATACATGATTCCCTACCTGATGTTTAAAAGAATTACCTAGTTTATAATCATTCTATAATATATATAAACTAAATTTTGTGTGACTACTTAAATATATTTTAGTAAAATTTTCAAGTTTTATAATTTGTTGATTTCCATTCTATAGGTGACTGAAGAAGACTTAAGAAATCTCATGTTTGGGGATTATATGAATCCTGACCTTGAAGGAGATGATAGAGTTTATATTGAAATTCTAAATATTCTCAGTTTCAGTGACATTGTAGACCAGTGCTTAGATGAGTATAATCAGTCTCACAAAACAAGAATGAATCTTGTTGTGTTTAGGTACCTGCATTTAATATTGATGCTTGAAACTGCTGTTTATAAAATTTAGTTATTAAATATTTAAAATGTACAAAAAGATATAAAGAAAAACATATTAAATATACATTATACATATATAAAACCAGCTATTTATTTGAAGTCCCCTATTGTAACCTACCCTCCTTTACTGTGTCTCCCATCGTAACCTATAGTAATAGAAACTCAAGTTTCTTTGGATTTTTACTACACACATATATGTTCCTACACATATATGCAAAGTCTTCTTTTGTATGTTCATATTTTTGAAATGAATTTAATTGTATATGTACAGTATAGCATGATTGTTATATAAAATAAAATACATTTACATGTATATTATAATATAGAATAAGACTGTTTTTTTTGTAGATATGTTTTGGAACATTTGTCAAGAATATGTCGAATTCTAAAGCAGTCTGGTGGAAATGCTTTGCTTGTTGGACTTGGTGGAAGTGGTCGTCAGTCTTTAACTCGTCTGGCTACATCCATGGCGAAAATGCAGATTTTCCAACCAGAAATTTCTAAGAGCTATGGTATGAATGAGTGGAGAGAGGATATGAAGGTAAAATTATGAAGAAATCTAATATCTAAAATGATAAAAATGTGATGTTTTACCTATAAAGGGAGAGCTATCCTTTGTAGCTGTGTACTGAATACATGGATAGTGATGTGCTGAACAACTGTCCTAAGTATTTTACCCACATGGTGTCATTTTATAGGCAAAAACATTATGGTCATCTCTGTGTTCTACTAATGAGCACACTGACACAGAGGGAAGTGACGCACAGTAGAATAAGCCTTTCTACCTCAAGTTTTATCCACTACGCTATCACAACTGCTCCTCCTGATCCTATCATTATCTTAGTTCTGGGAGAACTTTAGATAAATATCTGACTTCCGGTAGGCAATATGAGCAACCTGAGCAGGAAGGTTAGCTCATTGGAAGAGGGCATGCCTAGATTGTAATGGGTTTGGGTTTGATTCCTAGCTCCTCAAAAAACAAGAAAACAAAACAAAAAAAAAACCTTCGTAATGATCTCATTAACATTGCCTTAGTAGTTTCTTCAGAGCTTTGTTGCTGTCCTAGCAACCAAGAGAACAGTGCAGTGTGTGCTTAGAGCTTCATCCTTATTGTACGTATGGATCTATAGTCTCCTATAGAGAATCCAATAGATAATAAAAGTTGGGGGGTGGGGAAGAAAGGAGATATTGCAAATTTCTTTAACTTTTCACCAGTCCATACCTGTTAAATCTTTCCTTTTTAAACATTTTTTTATTAAGGAGTTGAGTTATTGTACAATCAAAAAGTGCATATAAAATGACAATACAATATGCATTTCTTCCTGAACCACAATTACCCCTACATATTCCACACCCTAGTCTCTTGATTCTTCTATATTTTGCCACTACAAGTGATATAAATATTTAGATTGTGGATTTTCCAGAATTAAATGATTATATAAGTACTATTTGGGTTCTCAGGGGGATAAAGAGTATGCTACATTGCTTATTGTCTCCTAGTTAAATGTTTTATTTATACTAAGGATTAAACTCAAGAGGAGCTTTATCACTGAGTCACATCCCCAGCCCTTTTAAATTATTTTTATTTAATTTATTTTGGGTTTTTTTTTTTCCTTTGGAGGGTGGACCAGGGATTGAACCTAGGGGTACTTAACCACTGAACCACATCCCCAGCCCTTTTTTTATATTTTATTTTGAGACAGGGTCTCACTAAGTTGTTAAGAGCATCACTGAGTTGTGAGATTGGGTTTGATTTTGAGATCCTTCTGCCTCAGCCTTCTGCACCACTGGGATTATAGGCATGCACCAGCATGCCCAGCTTAACTACTACCATATGAAGCAACTTAAAGTTCTAACAATGTATTTAAAATTGATAAATCTAAGTGCATACAAAAATTTTACTCTTCACATCCCTGCACCTTTCCCACTTTGTTTTTGATGTCACAAGGAATGTATTCATAAATTGTGCCCATTAACATAGACTTACAGGGTTTTACAGATTTTTAAAATAGCTTTTATTTTTGAAAAGTTAACATATGCATTACAGGAAATAGAAAAACACAAGCAAAGAACAAAATCATCCAGTCACAAGCAACTTAGTTGGACATGTCCCTCCAGGTTGTGTGCACACATTCACAACATCCCATTTTGTGTGATTGAGATCATAATATGTATCATGCTTTTCCACACAACATGAATATTCACCAATTCAACATCCCAAAGCTACATGAAGAGATTTGATAACCAAGAATACACTACACCAACTTAATCTGTTAGGGGAAGAAAAAAACCATAATTCTTTCTTGGGGACAAAAAATTCACTGAAGACAGAAATGGCACAGGTCTCTAGATAGACATATTGGCAGAGTTATGACTAAAATGATGCATTCCCTTAATGCTCGATATAAAATGTGACAAAGCAACAGAATACACCAAGCATGCTTCTAAGAGGGCTCATTATCAGATTTCTACTACTAAAATAATAGCAAGAACACGTGTGCCCAGTGAATTCAAGTATTCCTATAGTACAGCCAGAAGATCCACACACTTCAGTGGCTCCCATCAAAATGTGAATACCTTGGGGCTGGAGCGGTGGCTCAGTGGTTATGGTGCAAGTACACAGGTTCAAACCCCAGCAACTCTCATACACAACTAAGTGTCAGAGCAACGAAAGCCATGTGAAAAACTTGATAAAAATTGATTCTCTCTCTCTCTCACTGTCCTTCTCTCTTTAAAAAAAAAAGTGAATCCCTGAGCACTTGCTCGCATGTTTCCCTGTGTGCTTCCCTCTGCCCCTCTGCTGCCAGCCTAGTGAACATGTCCTGACACACTGCCCAGAGATAAACAGCGCCCTGTCCAAAATGCATCTTTTCTACGAGTTATAACAAAAGATATTTACAAGGTGGTTTATTTGCTAGCACTACTTTTTATAATACACTGTAATTTCAGGACATCTAGAAAGCTTAGATGTTGTGAAATAAAGTAAGAAATTCATGCACAATAAACAGAAATACTTTACATATAAAACTTCGGTTGGTTCTAATTTAAAACAGTCTATTTTTTATGCTTTTCTTTGTCTTCTGGAATTAACAGTGGATTTGTGTACCAAAATTACAGTAATAAGGAGTTTCTGCTTACTTTCATTGAAAAACTGGTACTTCTGTATGGTTTTAGGTTCCTGTTTAAGTCCTTCAATTTCAACTTGAAGAACTCCCTTTAGCATTTCTTCTGGGGTGGTTGTACTGACAAAAAGCTTCTTCATTTGGAAAGGCCTTAATTCCAAAATACGATTTTATCAATATTGGTTGACATATTTTTTTCTTGCAGCACTTTGAATATATCACCCACTTCATTCTGGTCTATAGGTTTCTGCTGAAGAATTCACTGCTAATTTTGGAGAACTCTTTTATACATGGAAAGTTGCATGGTCTTATTGCTTTCAAGATCCTCGCTTTGTCTTGAGTTTTGAAAGCTTGATTATAATGTTTCTCTTTGTAGTTTCTTTGAATTTATCCTAATTACTCTTAATTGAGTTTCTTGAAGTTGTATGTCCATTTCTTTCCTCAGATTTGAAATGTTTGGGATGATTATTTCTTCAGATTAGTTCTCTTCCCTTTTCTCTCCCTCATCTCCTTCTGGGATTCCCATAATGTATATGTTGGTCCACTTGAAGACTTATTTTCAAGTTAGCCAGCTCTTCTGACTGATCAGCTTTAATGTTGAACCCTTCTAATGAATTTTTCAGTTCAAATATTGTACATTTTCAGCTCCATAAGTTCTACGTGATGAAATTTTTACTTTCCATTTCTTTGTTGATATTCTCATTTTGCTTTTTTGGTTTCATTTAATTGTCCGTATTCCCTTTTAGTTCATTGAGGTAGTTGTTTTAGATTCATTATTAGGCAATTCATAGATTTTTATTTCCTTATCATTAATTTCTGGAACTTCATTTCTCTGAAGGCCATGTTTCTCTGATTCTTTGTATCTTTTGAATCTTCTATTGAGATTTGG